>JBAKBP010032140.1:0-23538 GCA_037953745.1 Lithodes maja
CTTTAGGGGATACGGGAACGTTCCCTCTTTGAGCATTACTATTACTTTGGGGCCCACCTCTGTTACCATTGCCCTGAGTCGCATTTTTAGTTGGGGGAACAATTCTATTTTGGCTAGCTGGGAAGACGTTATAGGCTTGTGACTGGGTCTGTCAGATTTGTGATTGGGATACTTAAAATTAGAACTAGAATTATCGTAGGGCTTCTTTCCACGAAATTTGTTGTTGAGCACGTATGAGTCAGCCATGTCAGCGGCGTCGGCAAGACAATCTACCTTTTTCCCCTTTAAATGATAGGATACAGAAGAATCAATTTTCCATAGGAAATATTCTAACAGGACCAACTCCTTCAGATCGTTGTAGCTTGTGACTTTCTTACTCTTGACCCAATGATTGAAAGTTTTAGTCATGGTCCTGGCAAATACCTTATGGGTTTCTTCTACTTTCTTCTGGTTTTTATGGAAAGATTGCCTGTAAGCCTCAGGCTGCAATTGATATGTTTTTAGGATAGCTTCTTTGAGATTGTCATAATCCTGCCTAACTTCTGCTACTTCTGACAAATACGTGGCTCGAGCCTGCCCTGTCAAAACGGTTTGTAACATAAAAGGCCATTGATCTCTTGTCCACTTCATACCTCCAGCAACTTCCTCAAACACAACAAAGAAATCCTGCACATTATCCTCAGTTAAAGGTGGAATGACACTAGTCATAGTCAATCCCAGAGGGGGAGCAATTAAGGGAGCATTTGTATTGACATTTAGTTGAGCCATACGATATTGATATTCATATTGTTCGGTCGTTGCTCTGGCATTTATTCTGGCTAGTTCTATACTTGCGTTGGCTTGTTCGGTCGTTGCTTTTATTCTGGCTTCTTCTATTTTTAGTCTAGCTAGTTCCAGTACTTGATCACCGGTCAAACCAGGTGGCAATTGTTCATCAAGTTGGCTAGGTTTACTCGGGATCCCACCAACTGCTCCGTCACCCTCCCCGCCTTCTACAGGGAACAGGTGGGTTTTTATGGTCTGAGCCACCTCTACTTTGGACATGTTTGAGACAGTTAATTGGAGATGTGAGGCAAGCACTTTCAGTTCGGAGTTTGACAGACAGTCAATATCAGGGGCTGTGGGGTCTGATTCTATGAAAACTCGAGCATCTTCGTCATTAATTAGATGAGGCATGATTAATATTTGATTTTTAAGTGGTGAAACGGTAATGAAACTGAGTGAAACTGTATGAAAAGAATCCTGGCGAGGTCGCCACTCTTCTGTTACGTATCTTGATCCTCAAGTGGTTAACTTGATGAATCTAGATAGCACAGAGATATATATTAATGTATCAGTCAGCTGAAGGCAAAACAAAAGTAAAAATCGAATAAAATAATTTTCTGTTGTTGCTTCCTTTCCTTTTGGATCTTAGGACTTAGTATTCTTTATTGACTGATACTCTTTAATTATGAAAAATACTGAAACTAATTAAAATCATGTAGTATTTATAAAGAATTATTATTTAACCGAAGCTTAGTAGGCTATGGTTATGAACCGAAGAAGTTATATCTAAAGAAGGACTATTAATTCTATAAAAAGTCTTGAAAGATAAATATTAAAGTAAGAATATTTCTGTCTCTTACCCTTTTTGAAATGAATAGATAGTTTTCTTATATGTCCTTTTATTTATATTTAATGTAATTATTCTTGGTTCTTGTCTTACGTTAATAGTATTATATTATTATTATCATCAGGATTAATATCAAAGTCACATAAAAAGTTAGATATATATTTACTAATTAGTTAAATGTATTTCTTAACCACGTAACATTGAAGTTTGATTATGAGTAAATTAAGTTACAGGATCGCTTCATAGATTCGATTCAGGTCTCACTCAAATAATATGAAAAGCAAAATAATATTTTGAAGCTAAAAGAATTTTCTTCAGCTTAGGAAATCACTAGAAGTAACATTAAAACAGCCATGTTAGTCTAAGGCGATATTACTAATAAGAGACAATAGTATCACCGTACTAAGCACCGTTAAGCAATGTAAGCTAAATTAAAATAAAATAAAAGAACTCGTAAGTTTTAATATAAAACAATAGTATTACTTTTATCATAACCCAATTACTTAAAGAGTTGCTTTAGTCCACAAGTCAGTCAACTAAAATAGTTAAGTACATAATAGTAGTGTTAACGTTAATTCCCAATCAAATAGTTAAGTACATAATAGTAGTGTCAACGTTAATTCCCAATCAAAGAGTTAAGTACATAATAGTAGTGTTAACGTTAATTCCCAATCAAATAGTTAAATACATAATAGTAGCGCTAACGTCCCAATCACATATCTCACTAACCAACATAACGTAAGTGTTTACACCGAACACACTTAACACACACTTATATAAACTGACTGACAGTCACAATCCCATTATAATACTTCACCCCGTCTTCCTCCAGCTGCAAGTTCACCTTCCCCAACTACAAATGAGACTGATTTGAATTCCCATTACTCGGGTCTTATATTCTAAGCAATGATGGTGTAGGAACGAATCAGGTGGAGAGTGATGGTGCGCGCCCCTATCACAGCTCCTCGAGTTGCGTAGCAGGTGCGTGGTCCAATGGGGTCTCCTGGCGTCGATCATACGTCATAGCGTCGGGTCATCGAAGTAGTTTGCAGGGTCCCCTATGACGCACGCAGGTGTGAAGCCTTGTTTGCTGGTATGCGGACGAGCTGGTTTCCCACTCGCAGGTTCGCTCGCTGGTCTGCTTCGCCGCCTGGGTAGTTTGGCACTCCTTCAACCCTTAATTCTAATTCTAAAATAAACATACAGGGCTCCGTATGTCAGAATATATATATATATATATATATATATATATATATATATATATATATATATCAGAGGAGTTGGGTCAATTAACTGAACAAATTAACTATTTAAGTTAAGTTAATTTAAAAATGTCATCAACTAAGTTAACCCTCCAACCCCGGCTAGGGTATATCGTGACTGTACTCTGTGACCGGGGGTTTTCAGGAATTTTGGTCCATGTTGATTCACATGTTACTCCTGAAATACATTACACAAAGTTATAAAAAAAACAGAAAAATGTTGCACAAACCTTCATGTGTAGAATGCCGTTGAGTAGAGGTCTCTAGCCCAAGTGATTGCATAATGGTGAGTGCGGGAAGTGGAGTGATTTTTATGCGTGAAAATCATCCCGCGGATCATTGGGTCGGCCCTTGGCCCAGGCCCCGGCTTGGCTAACCTACTGCGCACTTAGCCACTCGTCGCGCCAAACTTTTTACCTCCCGGAGGCGATTTTATGTATTGATAGTGATGTTATTATAGTTATTTGGAGTCCAATTATATAAAATATGTGTATTAGGCTATCATTGTCACTAATATTTCACATTTTCACTCGATACCGTAGTTTTTATGAGTAATTGAGGTAGGTTATTGTTATATTAGGCACTGATTATTCGTTATCACAGGTGTTTATTATACTTTGGCCATCTAATATTAGTTCGTGTGTCACTTTCACTTTGGTAAATATGCTTGAGAGAGTGTCACTGTCACTGATAATGCTCATTTTCACTTGATACGGTACATTTTATTAGTAATTGAGGTAGGTTATTGTTATATTAGGCACTGATTATTCGTTATCACAGGTGTTTATTATACTTTGGCCATCTAATATTAGTTCGTGTGTCACTTTCACTTTGATAAATATGCTTGAGAGAGTGTCACTGTCACTGATAATGCTCATTTTCACTTGATACGGTACATTTTATTAGTAATTGAGGTAGGTTATTGTTATATTAGGCACTGATTATTCGTTATCACAGGTGTTTATTATACTTTGGCCATCTAATATTATGTCATGTGTCACTTTCACTTAGTTATATGCTTTGTAAACGTTTTATATACAATTTATTGTCTTTTTTCACTTATTTATATATGTTTTCATAATACATGACTTTTTTATCACAATACACCTGTACATTGTTTTATTTCCACTTGTTGCCTATATACATACATATTGTCAGTCTTTGGTACTTTCACTATGATTATTAGTTAGTACTCCTGCTTGGTGTGGTATTCAGCAAAGCACGGTATAGCACATAGTGACACCTGGCACTCCACACACTGCATGGTGGTCTTTTTCTGCTTCCTCGGCCTCACCTGGCTGTTCCAGCAGACATGGCACTGCCTTCTGCTAATAGTGACTCCATCTCGTTCCAGAGGCAGGTAACCGAGCTTGTGCACATTTAGATACTGTGCACACTGCCCTCTGTGGCATAGCATACCTGTCCAGGAGCTCCACCAACACCTGTTTTTGGAACCTCCGCAGGCTACTGAACTTCCTGGGTGTGCGCGGATTCCGAAGCCTGTAGATATTGTAGGCATTCAGCATTGACATGTCCACCATGTGCAGAAAGAACTTTTTGTACCATCTGCACGAGGTACGCAGACAGTCGATGAAGCCTATCTGCATGTCGGACTTGTCCACCAGCCTCATATTTATGTTGTAGTCAATTACAGCATCGGGCTTGGTCACCCTGACTTGGGTGCGGCGATCCACCTTGCCAGTCTCAACCATTTCCCCCTTGTGGACGGTGCTCAGGAGGTTGACCTTCCGCTGGTCGTGCCAGTGGATAGCCAGAATGGGTCCCGACTTCTTCTTGAAGACATCGCCTTTCTTTGTTTTAGGAGGGAAACTTGGCATGCCCTTCCTTTTCGCTCTAACTGTGCCTACAGTCCCCGTCTGGCGCTGATGGAGGTACTTTGAGAGAGTGGGGGACGTGTAGTAGTTGTCCGTGTAGAGGACGTGATTCTTCTCGAAGTACCGGTTCATCATGGCTTGAACCACTGCTCCGCCAAAGCCAATGAGGGGGTCTATTGCCACGTCCCCTTCCTTCCCGCTGTAGACCAGGAAGTCCAGGACATAGCCAGTTTGGCAATCGCACAGCACAAAGAACTTTATACCAAAGCGATGTCTCTTTGAGGGGATGTACTGCCTGAAGCTGAGCTTTCCCCGGAACAGCACAAGAGACTCGTCAATACAGACGTTGCAGAAGGGCATGAAGTAGGACGTGAAACGTTCTCTCATCATCTCGTACAACGTCCTAATCTTCCACAGTTTGTCAGGGAGATGCATGTCGGTGTTGGTGACAAGATGGAGCGCTCCGAGGATGTCGAGGTACCGGTCCCGAGAGATGTATTTCCCGAAGGCAGGGGTGGATATCAGATCTTTGGTGATCCAATAGTCAGCCAACTTGTGCTTCTTCACATGAGGCATTAGCATGGTGATTGCCAGGAACACCATGAACTCGGGATGAGTCACTGGGGTCCACCGCTTCATGTGGCCCTTGGTCACCTTGCCAAAAAAGTTAACCTGGACTTGGTAGTGCTTATTTGTCTCTTGTATGACAAAGTCAGTAACCTCCTTATCAAAAAATGCCTCAAAAAGCTCATGTGGTCGAGCATTGGGGCCTGCAGGAAAACTTGGGGTAACTCCTGGAGCATCCTGTACCTCATCAAAAGGGGTTACATCAGGGTCAATGACTTCATCAGCAGCCACATCCTGCCAGTTGAAAATATAAAATGCGTCCTTCTGGCGACGCTGACGAGGAGCTACAGCTGGGGCAGCACGCCCACGAACTTTGGCGGCGCGCACCCTAGGGCGGCCAGGAGCGCGACGGCGCCCAGGCCCAGCCCGGCGGCCAGCCCGGCGGCCAGGGCGGCCAGGAGCACGACGGCCCTGGTCAAAGCGTCTGGGTTGAGGGTCGTCGATGTCCATAAAGTCATCGTCGTTGTCGTCAGAGCCGTCGTCTTGCCCTGACGGGGGACCCAGGTAATCATGGCCAGAGTCATCTGTGAGGTGCCCTTCATCTTCAGAGCCCCCCTCATAATCTCGCGGGGAACGAATGATGCGTGGGCGGCGTGTAGGTCGGCGAGGTGGGGAAGGAGTGGCAGGTGAGGCTCTGTCATCTTCATGCAGAGGTTCGGGGCTCCTTGGCCTACGACGAGTCGTAGACAGCACTGGTTCAGTGTCTGTAGGTGCAGGTATGGATGCGAGGTCAAAAACATCATCAGGAACCTCTGTTGTAGGCTGGAGAGGTGGGGTGGACCCTGGGGAAACTTGCGGGGGCGTATGGCTGGGAGCGGCAGGGGTGGAAGCCGCGGGAGCCTCGAACAAAGAGCGCCTACTTGTAGCTCCTTTTTTAACATATTTTCTCCCTTTTCCCTTTTCTTCAGTAGTATGTCTCCTCTCGGGGGAAATAGAGGGTAAATAGGCCGAAAGTGGGGGGTCCTCAACCCTAGGCAGTGCTGGTGGTGGTGGGGAAGAATGGCGGGCGCCTGGGGCAACTTGGGTGGCGTGGGTAGATAAGGAAGACAATGGCGGGTCAACCTCAGCCTCACGCTCAGCCTCACTGGCACCCTCACGCACTGCTCCCTCACCAAGTTTTAGGGCCTCTTTCCTGGCTGTCGCGGCCGCCTTTTTCAGAACTTGCTTCTTATAGAAACGTATCTTGAATGGGGATTTAGCTGGCGAAGGGCTAGGTGTCGTGTCACTCAACCTAAACTTGGCAGTCGACCTAGTGCTGTCCCATTCGCTCACTCTCACTACACTCTCATCACCTTGCACAACTATATCACGTTCAGTACTATCATCACTTTCATCGTCATGCTCAAATCCAATAAAAAGCGCGTCTCTTTCATGGATTTCGTGTAGATCGTCAAAATCTTCACTATAGTGAGACTGATAAGACTCGGAGCTATCACTGCCCAAGTCATCAACACTATTTTGTCTTTCACCACGTTCATAACTCCTCAAAGCTATTTCAATACCTCCGGGAGTCAACGCATCTTGTAAGTGCCTTTGCGTTAGGGCGCGACGAACATGGGCAGGCGTCGAAGGGAGCGTAGAATCGGACACAAGGGAATCACTTTTTGGGCTAGTATCCATGTTGGCGGCAGGGTAGAGACTGTTTTGGTGGCGTACATGCTGTCTGGTGGCGTCGCCTAGCGACGCCTGGTGACCACGGAACGAAATATTTACGTGCGCCATTCGAAAGCACACACGCAAGCAATGGTACAGTGTTGTACCACCCGGGTTCCTCGGGTCAAACCATAATGGTACACACGTGTACCACCCGGGGTTGAAGGGTTAAGTTGAGTTAACATATTTAGTCAAATTAACTAGTTAAGTTAAGTTCATTTTCAAGCTTAATCGGTTGCGTTAATCAATTAACTTTTACTAATTTTGTGCATTTATCACCTGTTTATTATATTTTACCAATTTTACTGCAATTAGTAACCTCTTCACCCTTTCGAAGATCACGGCGTCAGGCAATAGATGGGTAGATAGATAGATGAAAATTACGTCCTTATAAATATATTCTGAATAACAGTAGGCAGTTTTATTAAGGCTAGGAATGACTCCTTTTATAAAGAAGTTAAAAACTAGAGTAAATCCTTCCATATGATTATACAGTGCATTCTTCTATTCAGTTAGACATAAACAAATTATATTATGCTCAGGAAAAGCCTCTCACAGTCAATTTGTTTAACCAATTTAGCATAGTTTCGTATTATATTTTCACAAATTGTAAATCATATTACTCGACCTAGGAAGGAATTGATGCACTGTAGTCAAGGACTAAGTCTGAGCTGTTGAATCATGCGGTTGAGAAAAAATAAGCGAAGATCAATATGTGAATTAATGTTAATTTATTATACTGTATAATTATTTATGACAACATAAACAACTGCGCATTAATATGCTTATAATGTATATTTCCATAATATTTAGGTAGGGAATTTTATGGGCATTATTTACACTATTGGTTATTTAAGCAGATGTGAGTCAGCACCAATGTTCAGATTTGGAGACAGGCACACAGACAAGGAGGCAGGCAGACAGGCAGGTATGGAGGAATGTAAACAGAGAGACAGGTACGGAGGCAGATAGACAGGCAGGCAGATATGGAAGTATGTAAACAGAGAGACAGGCACACAGGAAGGTAGGCAGGTATGAAAACAGAGAGACAGACACACAGGCAGGTAGGAGGGTAGGCAGGTATGAAAACAGAGAGAGGCACACAGGCAGGTAGGAGGGTAGGAAGGTATGAAGGTATGTACACAGAGAGACAGGCACACAGGCAGGTAGGAAGGTAGGCAGGTATGAAGGTATGTAAACAGAGAGACAGGCACACATGCAGGTAGGAAGGTAGGCAGGTAGGAAGGTAGGCAGGTATGAAGGTATGTAAACAGAGATTCAGGCACACAGGCAGGTAGGAAGGTATGTAAACAGAAAGACAGGTACACTAGCAGTTAGGAAGGTAGGCAGGTATGAAGGTACGTAAACATAGATTCAGGCACGAACGCAGGAAGCTATGTAGGTATGTAGAAAGAAAGACAGGTATGCAGGCTGACTGGTAGGTAGGCAGACAGAAATATAGTCATGTAGACATAATGCAAACTGACAGGCAGGCAGCTATAGAGCAACGTAGACAAAGAGACAGGCAGGTATGAAGACATGTAGACAGAGAGATTGGCATGCAGGCAGACAAACAGGTAGGCAGGCAGGTATATAGACATGTAGGCAGAGGGACAGACATGCAGGCAGGTATATAGGCATGCAGACAGATAAATAGATGCGCAGACAGACATATAGGTTGATATTCAGGTAGATAAGTTTGTAGCATGAATGCAGGTAGACATACAGGCATACTAAGAGCGATTGTTGAGGGAGGAGTGGAATCCTGGATTGGCCTGGCAATACAGGACTGGGAGATTGGGGGACAGTCGGCTCAAGGGGAGGGTTGAACACTTGCATGAACACCTGGGGTTTACTTTTTCTCTGTCAGAGAGAGAGAGAGAGAGAGAGAGAGTGAGAGTGAGGTGAGTGGAGTGATAGAGTTAAACTAGGCCACTGTGAACGCAAAGTCCCATTGGCGTTTCCATTTACAACCCTTGCAAAATTTGGGATTGCTTGTTACACCTGACAAGTGTGTGTGTTTGTGTGTTTCTGCGTATGTGAGAGTCTGTGCGTGTGTGTTTGTGTGTGTGTGATCCAGTACCTATTATTAAGATCCCTATTATGATTTCTAGTCAGCCCTTACTGCCTTTTTGACCCGTCTTAAACCCCTACTTTTTCCATCCAATTTTAACATCCATCATTTCCTACTTATCCGAATATTATCCGCTAAGAGGCTTATTACCGTTCATCTTACTTTTGTTGTTGTTGATGATGATGTTGTTGTTGTTCTTCTTCTTCTGTATGGTGGACTGAATCAACCGAAAGAGTTGTCACGGGGGTGAGAGACAAGGAAATAGACGGGGTTGAAGTGGCTGGTTGATTGATATACAGTAGTTCGACGGAGGGCTTTGTTACTTTGGCAATGCTTCCCTCGCTCTCTCTCTTTCTCTCTCTCTCTCTACTTTTTGCACTTCATCCATCTCACCATCTCATTTAATCGGTCTCATTCTCAACTAGTTACATTAATTTTCTCGGAATAAATGTCCTCGCCTTAATAGCTTTCGTTCTTACTCTTTCTTTCTTCCACAACTTCCTTTTTCCTTTCCTTCCTTCAATTTTCCTTTATCCTTCTCCTCACTGCCTTATTCTCTCCTCTCATTCGCCGTTTGTTATTGTATTTTTACCTGATATTATTAATGAGTTTTCACTATAGTCTCAATCTCCATTTATCGTTCCATATGCTTTGCTACTACTTTTGCTTTATCTCACCCAACGTCCTGGCTGTCATTATAATATGTTGTTTAATCAACTCTGCGTAAGCAGAGCGGTATCGCACACACAGATCCCGCCCATATACTCTGCTCCATCAAGCCAATCCGTCCATCATCCGTTGTCTGTCCGTCCGTCCGTCTGGGAAACTCCTACCGTTGAATGGATTTTGACCAAATTTCACAGGTAGCCTATATCCATTGGTTCAATGCGAATGTCGGTCAAATTTTTATTTTTTATTTTACTCAAAGGTAAAGGTCAAAGGTCAAGGTCAAAGAAACGGTAAATTTTTCATATTTTAGATTATTTACTCAAACTTCATCATATTTCCTATACAAGTTGATATTTACATTGGTATTGCACTGACCACATTGTAGGTAAATGTGTTAAAGGTTAAGGTCAAAGGTCCAGGTCTAAGGTGAAAATACTATTATTAATAGTGTTTTTCTACATTAAAAATGAATAATCAACAAATTTCACAGATACAGCCAGTTAATCAATGCAAAGGTCACCCAAAAGATATATTTACTTCCTTAAAAGGTTAAGGCCAAAAGTCACGACCAAAGAATAAGATCAATGCTTCAAAATATCAAATGTATAATAAATGTCACCATATTCACTGTATTAGTTTATATTGTCATTTGTGTAATGCTGACCAAATATTAAATACATCTTTGAAAGGTCAATTGTCAAGGTCAAAGAAAATGGTAAATAATACATATTTTTAAGTTTCTACTAAAGCTTCACCATATTCACTATAGTCTAAACTAATTGCAGATTTTTTGTTCTATGTGGATGAGGGAGAAAAATGGCAAAAGTGCTTGTGACGAGTGCCTCCCCCAAAGTTGAAAGAGTGACAGGGTCAAAATCAAGGAACAGTCGAGCCAAAATGCTTGAACACACATAGTTTGAAGCAATTTAATTCATAGAATGAGGGAAAGATGGATTCAGGGTAGAGTTCCAGAGCTCAGCTGTTGAATAGAAGAATTATTTGGAGTATCATTTCACTCTTGAGTTGGAGAGTTGCACAGAGTAA
This sequence comes from Lithodes maja, assembly GCA_037953745.1. Lineage (NCBI taxonomy): Eukaryota > Metazoa > Arthropoda > Malacostraca > Decapoda > Lithodidae > Lithodes > Lithodes maja. The sequence continues at coordinate 10,777 of JBAKBP010032140.1, forward strand.
GGGTTGGATTGTATTGCAAGACGAGTACTACGTACCCTATGTAGAGGAGGTGGTATACATTGAGAGAACTCTGAGGAACACTGATTATTGTAGTTGCGATAGAAAAGCGAGAGAATGCAACATTGTGGTGAAGAGAGAGAGATTACAGAGAGTCGGTGAGTGGATGGAAGTTAATTATATGAAAGGCTTTCCTTTCTACATTGTTTAAAAGTGCTGTGTGAAAGAATCCTCACCACACATGCGAACAATAGTCAATACAAGGATGCACTGTGCCCATGTACAGAGCAAGAAGCTGTGCAGGGGCAAAGAACCCAATGAGGCGGTTGAGCACTCCCAGCCTTAACCCTTCTGGCCCGGGCAGCATTTTATAAGGATACCGCGGCAGATGGGCAGGAACCCGGGTGTCCTTACCTGGTCAGTAAGCTTGAAAGCCTATTCAGCTTGGTCTGAACGCCGGGCGTCCGACGCATGTAAACAAAGCCGATCGTTGCGTCACCGCACCTCCGAAAACAAGAAGGAGACGTCGGATCAATGTTATTTTTGTTACGTCAGACGAAATTAGTGTCTGAAAAGCTCCGATATTGTCAACATCGCGGAAAAATTCGCTCCACTGAAATCGTCATCACAACTGAACCAGTTGACTTACAGAGCTCTACTCAACGCCAGTTTACAGACTGAATACCACACTACGTTTATAGATGCGTGGGAAATTTCTAGCAGTTAAAATAACAAAGATACGGTAGCCTAGGCCTAGACGTTTTTCGGCCAGATCGCTCGGGTACCCCACACTGTCCTTAGGAGGGCTAGCCCGGGTAGGAGGGGTTAAGAGGCCCTCACAAAGTCAGGAGTGCGAGCTAGAGTCACTAGGAGTAGGGGAAAATTCGGATTCACAGGCCTATTTGCGGTGAAAATCGATGACTCCTAGTGACTCAAGTGAATCCTAGCGACTCCTGTTAGACTCCCACTCGCTCGCGGTGAAAATTGATGACTCCTAGTGACTCTAGCGACTCCTAGTGACTCCTGTTAGACTCCCACTAGCTCGCACTCCTGACTATGTGAGGGACCCTTTAGCAAGACTGGTAATATGGTCCTTCCAAGAGAGAGCAGAAGAGAAAGAGATACCGAAAATACTGAGAGAAGATGAAAGTGTTATGACGGGTTATAATTGTTTAATTTCCTTGGTACAGTCCGTAAAACAATCCAATTATGGTTTGATGGACTTCTATACTCTTGACAGGAACATCCCGAATAGGTTCTTTATGCAACATAAAAAAATATTCAAGAGGTCAATACCCTATGCAATGACAACACAAACATGGACATACATAGATTGGTTTTATTCATAGGGCACAATGGGTAAAAATGGCATGGATCATAAAATAATATTTCCTGTATTATGCAAATAATAATTTTAGACTCCTAAAGGAATAATCATGAAAACTAGAGCAACCCAATGGTGAGTGTCTAGTGTGAATTGGCTCAAAACAGGAAAGTATACCCAAAGCTATTAATGCACATAAATAATTATTAGCCCTCATTACAATAATAAATGAGGGTCGAGTATCTTCCGTAATTAATGAAAGATTGATTCAGGTGCAGGAAAATATCAAACAACTAAGATAGAGCGAATTGATGTTTACAAATATTGACTCCCTGTACGGCAGGTGAGTCACACGGTACGCTCGAGGTGAGACTTAATTATTGACCGCGTATAATGGACCTCAGGTAGGGGTCACCTGGCAGGTCACTTACTGGACTGCGTTAGTGAGATATAAGTTTATACTTACTCTATTCTTAGTGCGAGTTCAATAATAATATAATTGATGAGAGTGGGTAGAGAATATTATTTGGAAAAATGAGATATAATAAATCTCGGGGAGGATGAATTTATATTTGATCACGTATTTATATAAATATATATAATCGAGCAAAGCAAAAACGCGTAATTGACATAGATCAAAAGGGGGGATAATTAACTCTACTTTACACAGTATAAGTGAATCTGTTCAAAAGTAAATAATACGATATATACGTATGAAGATAATGAATATCAAATGTAATTAACCCACTGAGCCCCAGCGACGCAAACAGTGCGTCGGTAATGTATGTAACGCTAAACCCCAGCGACGCAGACGTCTGCGTCAGTGTCACTTCGGTCCCAATTACTCCAGTCGTATGGCACCTAGAGGGCTCAGATTTGTATGGGAACTGTGTAAGTATCCCACGCACCCATGCCGATGGTTGAAAACTCTTAAAGTCCAACTGCGTGTGCGTGAGCGTGCAAAAACCTTTTTTTGGGGGGGAAATTGCCTTCAATTTTTTACTCTTGTAAAATCCGTTTTCGGGGGCTCTGTAGGACCATTTTTTGAGCTTTATGATCGGTTTTTCGTGGTTTTTCCTTCATTCCTAACCCATTCGCTATTGTTTCTGGGAAAACAAAATCAGAATCAGCCAGTCCTGGGTGGTACATTTATAAATATTTAGCTGGTACTCAGCGGGTTAATAATAACTGGGGTGTGAATGACACAATAAGCAAATTAATACCTGAATTCGGTATCAATAGAAGAATCTGGACTGGTTGACAGATATAACAAAATAAATCGTAGTTCAATAACTAGGACGCTGGCGACGAAGTCCAGCTCATTAATACTTATAAATCAGTATCAGTGATCGTGTCTGAACGAGTTAGCAGAAACGATGGGAATAGAAATACACAGGCACAATTAGTGTATGTTGAGTGGATGTATATAATTGCAATATGAATTTATGAGGAAGAATTCCTAAACATTAAACTCGAATATCACTACATCAATAATCATCAGAACAGAAATTAACGTTCATAAAATAACTTCACAAATGATGAGTAAGATAAAGTCTGGGAATTGATAAAGGAATTACTCTATGAACTCGTTGGCAAATCGGGCGTAGGTTTTAGGTAAAATTACGATAAGAGAATGAATCAATTACGGAATACACTGCGACTTCAACTCACGAATAATAAATCACAACACATATAGTTAGTAAATCTGAGAGCGTGTGGTCGGTACGAAAAGAATTAAACACGATGTATATAATGTATGCGTGATTATAAAAATAAGGGCAAACAGGTTTTAACATAGATCAAGGCTGAATGGCAAAATTAACACTGGGTAATACAAGTTCAGAAGGATGACTTTATCACGGACATACGAGATCTTGGACACAGATCACAATTACATAAGTACACAGCACCGTTCACATAATTACATAATCAATACCTCAATAACAATAGCCAACAAAAGAAACATAGAAACACTTAGGTAGTTGGAGGGCAGGGGTCCAGAGTACAGGTCTGGCCGGCCGGGAGTGAGGGTAGAGGACAGCTCTCCAGGGCTGTTCACGTCACTCGAGCAGGGGTCCTAGGTCCAGGGCGTCAGGCAACAGACGGGCAGCACCTCAGTAACACAGCAGGTGGTACTTCAGGAGGTACTCTTGAGGGGGAGGGGGAGGCTGAGGCAAAGCCAGACACTGTTACTTGAAGTCTGAACCCGAAGGTGAAAGACAGAAAGTGAGGTGTAGTTTGCATACATTACTCAGGATTTTCTGAAGTGCTATGCTAAATTGTTTGTGACTCTTGAGTCAAGGGTTTCGGGGTCATAGGGCTATGAAGAAAAGGGTTAAGTTGGCTGTTACGAGGTACATATGAATCTTAGCCTTGGAAATAAGATAGAAATACCTGGGCCTATCTCCAAGGTATCACCTTAATATTACATTCAACATCAGTGAGGCCGTATGTTGCTATAATAGAATTAACTGACTTATAACCTACATTTCTCGGCTGGGCTCTCAGGGTTTATAATTCGGTGCTGAGGACTCAATAGGAAACTCTACTTGTACCGTCACAAGTCTGGTAGGGTAGATGTTAGTCCCATTTGTGTCTATAATACTCAGGTAGTTGGTGGTTGGATTGCATAAACAATTCTTCTGTGTAATCCAGATTTGGCTGGATTGCAGAAGGTGCATTTCTATTGGTTGTGGCCACGTAGAAGGAGGGTTGTAATTGGCTCCCCACGTCTGGTGGTGATTGGTGGTGGATGCCCTCTAGCCCCCTATAAGGCCGTGGGCATGAAAGAGCATGGCTGGAGATGGGTAACTGTAGCAGAGGAGGCTGTCTGGAGAGGGTAACTGAGGTATTTGGGGTGTCCTTCCTTGTCTCTTATGTCCTTGGGGTTTCGAGGAGTTTGTTTGAATGCTGGCTATTCGGTGTACCGTTCCCTCTGCTACACGCTTGAGCCCGGTCATTTCAGAAAGGTTTATTTTTGTATTATTGAAGAATACAGGATAGTCCTCTGGGAGTTCATGGCGGGAAGGTAGATGAAGAAATTGGGTTTTGGAAGCATTAACTCCCTAAGAGTGGGCATGCTTGTTGACATGACCATGCTGCTAGGCGGGTATATTTACCAAAAACAAGCTTCATTCCATGCTCCTTTTCATGCATAAACAAGAGCCAGAGCGTAATACAATTATATATCCGTGAAATGGCGATAATAGAGCTTTCCATGACACCTGAATCATTCTTGTGCGACCACGGGTTATCTTGTAGCAAGTGCGTAACCGGAGGTGAAAATAAACTATAATAAGGTAATTTTCAAGGTTTTTTCCTTGTCTCGCGAGGACGAGCGATGGTGTCGAGGCATACTACGTGCCAGTGACGGCCAAGCACTGGTGCCGACCGGTCGAAGCCCAGCTGTCGTCCTCCCAACGCGCGGACTCTCTCTCAGAGCTCATAACGTCCTCAAAATGGCACCCGTCATATGATGGGCACCGCAGGGGTGGCCAATATTCTCTCACCCATCATGTGACGGGCACCGCGGTTTGAGGGTTAAAGGTAACAAGGTTTTATCTGCCCCAATTGAAAATGGCAGTAAGATCAGAAGATAATTGTAGTATGGATTCAATACGTTTGTTTTTGAGGGAGTGTTTGCTGGGGCGCTCTGAAAAACTAATTGATTATTGTAAGGTAGAGTCGTCTGCATATGAATGGATAGGACTGGAGGTACAGTTGAAAAGATAATTTATGAGAATTAGAAGGAGAATTGGAGATAGGACAGAACCCTGAGGAACACCAGAGTTGATAAGATGAGGAAGTGAATGATGGCCGTCCACAATTGCAGCTATGGAACGGCCGGAAAGGATATTAGAGACAAAGGCACAGATCAAGGGATAGAAATCAAAGGAGGGTATTTTAGAAAATAAAGATTTGTGCCAGATTCTATCGAAGGCCTTCAAAATATTTAGCGCAATAGAAAAGGTCTCGCCAAAGTCCCAAAAGGAGGATGACCAAGAGTTAGTAAGATATGAAAGAAGATCATCAGTAGAGCGACCCTTAAGGAAGCCATACTTGCGATCTGTGAGTAGATTATCTCCCCCAGACATATATGACGCGATCGCGTCATATGGACTAGTGAACCCAAAACTCATATGACGCGATCGCGTCATATGGACTTATCTCCATACCTCTATAATAAGATATATGACGCACTAGCGTCATATGGAGCTCAGTAAGTCCGATAAGTTACCTTACGATAAAACCGTTGGTGGCAACCTCATCCACCTCCGATAATTCTAACGGACGCAGTGTTGTTGTGAGTGTAGTGCGGGGCAGTGGCAATGATCCCGGGGCTCCCGCCTCCTCAGGCTTATTGGAACATAATATGTCTGAAGGAGTTAAAAGAAAAAAAATGCTTAAGAAATTTGGAAGCAAGAATGGTTTCAAAAACTTTAAAGATACAAGAGACGAGAGCAATTGGACGATAGTTGGTGGGTTGAGAGCGGTCACCCTTTTTTGGGACAAGATGAATGAGAACAAACTTCCAGCAAGAAGGGAAGACGTTAGATGCGAGACGAAAGAGTTTGCCTAGACAGGGATTCAGCATGGAAGTACAGTTTTTTAACACCATCCGGACTGTACGCCTTCTTAGTATTAAGCCCAGAGTACAAAGTACATCTTTAGAAGAGATTAGGATATTAGCCATAAGTAGGAGAGAGGAGGGTGGAGAGGGAGGACTAGCACCGGAATCATCCAAGGTGGAGTTTCTAGCAAAAGTTTGAGTGAAGAGTTCAGCTTTGTCAGAGGAAGAAGTGATGGTTGTGCCATCAGAGTAGAAAAGGGGAGGGAAAGACGAAGAAGAAAAATTGTTGGAGAGGTTTTTGTCTAGATGCCAAAAAGCTTGGGAAGAGCTAGAGTTGGATAGTTCAGTGCATTTATTATTGATGAAAGAGTGATTGGCAAGTCGAAGGACAGATTTGGCTTGATTCTGGGATTAAACATAGGAAGAATGAGGTTCTTGAGTTTTAAGGCATCAGTACTGTTTGAATGCTTCCTCCTTATTGTGGACATTGTAGAAAAAGTGTGAGTAAACAAAGACATTTTTGCATTAGTCTGAGAGAAAGAAAATGGAATGTATTCCTTCATGCCCGATAGGATTACCTTGGTAATGCGTTCAGCACTCTCTGAGGGTTCCCAGCCACTGAAGCAAAACTCATTCCATGGGAGATCAAAGAAGTACTGCCGGAGAGCCTCCAAGTCGACAGCGCTAAAAGTGCCACAAATGCCACCGGCTGGGAGGATCGGCGGGCCGTCCTGGAGAGATAGAACAGGTGACAGAGATAAGTCTATGGTCGGAGGAGCCCATAAGAGAGAAAAGATCGCCTGTATAAGAAGAAGGGTTAGAAGTTAGAAATAAGTCAAGAATGTTGAGCCGATCTCCTAGGCGATCCGGGATACGGATGGGTTGCTGAACCAGCTGCTCTAGGTCATTTAGGATAGAAAAGATGTAGGCTTGTTCACCAGGTTGGTCAGTAGTGTGAGAGGAGAGCCATTGGCGGTGGTGAATGTTGAAATCTCTTAAGATGGAGATTTCTGAGAAAGGAGGCAAGGATAGAATGTGTTCACCTGTAGAGTTTAGATAGTCAAAGAATTTGGGAAAGTCGGTAGAGTTAGGGGAAAGATAGATAGCAAAGAAATATTTAGTATGAGAATGACAGGATAGTTTCAGTCATAATGTTGAGAATTCAGAGGAGTCAAAACCGGGAACACGAAAGCAAGTGAGTTTGTTGTACACGTATGCAGAACATCCACCTTTGGCTTTGAAACTAGGATAAGGAAAGTAGGAGGATACAGAGAAGGGATTGCAGTTGCTTCAGACACCTAAGTTTCGGTGAGGAAAAGAAGATCAGGTTTGTAGGAGAAGAGATGGTGTTCAACAGAGAGAAAATTAGAAGATTACTAGCTCAGTGTAAGTGAGACACAAAGGAAATCAGTAAGAGAGGCCAAGCAACTGAAACAGGAATTCCAGCGACTCCTCATCAAATGCCTATAGCTTCTTCTGGGTAAAGCCTTGTTCGATTGGCGCCCCCTGACATTGGTATGACACTGAACATATTTTAGATTTTTTTTTTTAAAGGTGAGGACCAAGGTCAAGGTCAAAATACAATCTGTAATACTATTTTTTTATTCTAGCATATGAATTTTCACTATATTTACAGGCATACCCACTCAACCAAAGCAGGAAACAAGTGTTTCCCTAAACAAGTCAAGATTAAAGGTTATTGTCAAAGACTTAGGTAAATATAACATATTTTTAAGCTTGTTAACAACATTAACTATAGGCCTATACCCACCATATTAGGTGCTGTTGACATATGCAGTCTGCTGACCAAATAGCAGCTAAATACTTCAGTGGTCAAAGGTCAAGGTCAAAGGTCAAAATGCAATATATAATAGCATTACCTATCATGTCTGATAGATTTTTACTAATCGTACTGTACCTATTTGGAAAGTCTAAGCAAAGACCATACAAGAAAAACATGACATGCTACTTAAAGGTCAAGGTTACACATCATGTCAAAATTAAAGGTTAATTTATGTTTCTCCTTACTATTAATTCAAACTTTAAACAAATTGCTGAGATAGTTAAACTTTACAGGAAACTGAAGGTAATCAATATTCAGGCACACCTTATGAAGGTCATGATAAAGGTTGAAGCTTATGGTCGGCTATTATTACAATGTCTCCTAAAGTAAATGGCGACTTTTCACCAAAGTTATATTAACATATATGATTTGTCAATACAACTGTTGTGTACGCAATAAAATGGAGTCCTGCAAAGAGGTCAAGGTCACAGATCAAGGTCAAGGGTAATTTTTCGCAATATATTATGCAATTACTCAACTATTTACAAATTAATTATGCTTTATGCCGTATACAGACAGGAGCCTCCCTGTTTCACTCCATTCGTTTGGAAATTTTAAGAAGCCTCATTAGTTTGGTGATCATATGACGCTTCACTCCATTCAGGTGTCGATTGTTTTATTTATTTTTTGTTTAAATATTTGTGTAAAGGTTAGATGTTAATGCTTATCAGTAAGGCCGTCAATCCTGTCATTATTCACTATTGAAAAATATGACTAATTCTTGGGATGGCAGTGAAGATAGACTTTTGCCTATATTCCACTTATACTTAGTGCATTATAGTATATACTACATACAATGTACAAGCTAGTAAGAATAAATAGACCTGCTGATGTTTACTTCCATAGGACACACTAGTGACTATAGAATACACACACACACACACACACACACACACAGGCGCACACATTCATGTACACACATTTATTGGAGAAAAGTTATCAGCAAAACTAGCCATGAAAGTCGGCGAACTTATAAGCAATCCGGGACTTGAGGAAAGACTTGAGAAACTGAAGATAAAGATAATATTTTGAGAGCGTCATATTGGAAGAGGACCTTAAGGTTAATGAAAATACAAAAAATTATACTGACTATGAAGGTAACTAAACACAACATAAAACAAAAACCATATGTGACAGAGAAGCGAGTAGTGGAAAGAAGAGAAGATTATTAATTATACAGTAAGTACACTCAAGAGGGATGCATGGCCTCCGCGCTGCTAACACTGTCAAGCTTTACCCGCAGAACACGTGTCTCCAGAATGCGTGAAATATCTGGTCCAAAGCCGATTTTTTTTAGGGAGGATTATTTACCCTTAATTAAAAGTGAATCAGCTAGTCTTTTTGTCCTAATGATGGAGTTTAACATAATTTGCTAACTTTAATGTAAACATTTGAAACATCTTGCACATAGACAGGCAGGCAGACACACGCAAAGTTCAGATTACATAAGCTAATTTGTTATGCATATTCAAACATAAAAATAAATATATTTTTTGTGTTATTCCGTTTATAAGAATTGGATGTAATGTCATGTTAACAAATGAACGTCCACAAAGTTGTACAATTGTCTGTATAATGTAATGTAAATTCAGTGATTAACCAGGAAATACTACCAAGAATAGTATGTACGCACACACACACACACACGCAGTATATATATATATATATATATATATATATATATACATACAGGGTGTATTAAAATAACTGTTACAGACTATGACGAACACATTGTAAAATGGAAAATAAACATATATTGTCGCATCACATTTTCCTAAAAATACTGTTATTAACACTCCACGAGCGGCTAGGTTAATTAACTTCTACTACCTGCCCAGCGGGCATATTTACCCTAAATGAGCTTCATTCCATGCTCTTTTTCATGCATAAAGAAGAGCCAGAGCGTAATACAATTATGTATCCGTGAAAGGGCGTTAATTGAGCTTTCCAATGACACCTGAACCATCCTTCTACGATCACGGGTTGTCTTGCAACGATCGTGCAACACGAAGGAAAAATCCCTAAAATACAGTAATTTCCTTACATATTTCCCTGTCTAGGGAGGCAGTGAGTGTGGATGTGTGTGGAGTGGGGCCCAGTCGCGGCGCGGGAGCCGTGCCGAACGGTCAGAGTCAACCTACGCTCCTCCCACCGCTCGGACTCTCTCTCAAAGCCAATTATGTGCTCAAAATTGCAACCGATTTAAGGCGGGCCCCGCTCTTTTGTCCATGGTTCTCTAGACCACCTTAAGTCGGGCCCGCCAATGAGGGGTTAATAAGATATATGCTTATTTAGAAATCTAGCAAAACAGGGTTACAAATAAAGCACTAAATAATTGATACATGGTTAACATGTTTACTATGAACTTAACTAAAGGGAAAGTATACTGTAGGTTTACCTATTCACACATTAGAAATTACGAAATCAAAGTAACTTAGAATATAGTGATGATATTAGGTAGTTAGCAGAAATATACTAATTATTTGAAAGATTAGCGTAAACAAAACATGTAACATTTGCAACTCTGGTCAAGGGGTATAATGCTGATGCCCAAGTCTGGGTCGAGTATCCAAACGTAGTTGAAGGTAATTCAATCGTTTATGAAGCATTGTTCTTGATTCATAGATTCATTGCGGGCTGATCGTTCCTATCTTGAATGAAATTCCGAAAATGTTTTACGACTGGACTGACTCACTCGGTATACAGATTCAAAGAATACAAATATTGGGTATGAATTATTTATGTATTACATCAGTTGGTGGTATTTTAAGTTATTTCAATTAATCTCCACTTATTACACTGTAATGACCATGTACAGTAGTGGTAATTAATTCTGATCGATTTTGAAGTCTCGAACTTATTAAACGAATCTCTGAAATACAAATGCTCAGTAAGAATTAGTAAGGAGATTCAATTCAACCCGAAACCGCTTCGAATAAGTTTGTATTTGAATTAATGTTCACTACTGTACAATTAATTAAATAACATGAGGCAATAACTTTGTAATGCCCACATTGTTTTGTTATTTTTATGATTAAGCATTGCTTTTTTATTTACTAACATATGACAGTAATGTCTGCAGACCACTTGAGGATCGTAATTTGTTTCATCCAAAATGCCTTTGGTCTTTCCTATGTTGAAATAAAAATAAAAATGAATTAACATAAAATAATTTGAGTTGTAAACGGTGTATAAAGGGACTATTACTTACATAATTGCTTCACCCTGAAAAATAATTATGTTTATAATTCAATATTCCTGGGCATAAACTAGGAGATGAAGGGGGGTGGGGGGTGGGGAGGGGAGCATGAAAAGGGAGACCAATGCCAGTGTTCGGATTATAACCAATGCTTGGACGACACTGAATATCCTTTATTCCATAAACGGCGAGCATCCTCATTTAAGTCTGAACCCTAGGAGGGCGAGTGTCCTCATATGAGCCATGGCCTAAAAAAAGCCTTTCCAAACATCCCACTGTCACTCAAAACAAAGGAATGTGTAAATATGTGAGATAATTCCTCTCCATACATTGTATCACTCCTCCACATGTGTCCAAATTCCCCCCTCCCCCCCCCCTCCCTCAATTATCACCTATTTGTCTCTTATTCCTGTGATTATCGATTTATTTATGGCACCAAAACTCCCTACCCGGTTTCAAGGTTGAAAGGGAGGGGTGTGGAGGGAGGAGAGAGAGAGAGACTAGCCCGCACTACCTCCAGTCTCGCTCTAGAGCTTGTGAAGGGAGGGTGCAGTTTCGCTCTCTGTCAACTCCATGAATGAACCGCTCAGCAATGTTTCATGTTTGTCACCCCCCAAATACTATTCGCACTTGTTTTATTGTTGTATCATGTAACTATCTTCTAATTAAACATAAAATAGGCGCATATGAATAAGTAATAAGGATATTTATCGGATAATGAAGATTTTCGTCAGAAATTAATGCAATAGCTTCGCCCCTCAGGATGTTTAACGAATCGGAGTCTCGCCGCGGATAGGTTTAATCATTAATTATTAATTATTTGTTATTTTGCTATAGAATAAAGTTAACTTGTTTTTTTCTTCGGTACTTAGCACTTGAACTATGAAGGTGTTTTTTCAAAAGACCCTGTATATATATATATATATATATATATATATATATATTTCAATATTTCACTCCAACACCAAACACCTCCCAACAAAATTAATGAATGCATTTGATCCACCGGGATTCGAACCTGGGTTACCACACACAGATTTTAAGCACTCTTATCATTACACTATCAAGGCATCTACAAATGTTCTTAACATCAAGCCACTTCACACAAGGTACATTGTAGGGTTAATAAAGGACGAATGATTGTGACTGCCAGAAACCGAACCCGGGACCCCCAAACAGGACGACAATGGTCTACCACTGTACTGCCAAGAAGGTTAACGGTTGAGCATACGCTCTTCATACATATCCCTTGTCGATGTATAGGAACATGCACTGAGTGTTACACTAAACCAAACCTCACTATGATTCAAGGGTTCAATTAAACTCAATGTGTAAAGTTTCAGTAGAGACCTAAGTCTATGAGGAGTCCACTCAACCAGAGTCATGAATATCAACTTCTGGCCAGCATTCTGTCAACATATATTCCTACATACAGATGTCAGGTGCACCCAGTTTGAAAGTACCTTATGACGAATCACTTGTCAATTTTTGTTTTGTTTTATAATACAGTATAGTGTAAGGAAAGAATATGGATTTACGATTATCTAGCTCATATGATATTTCTTGGAAATGTTGTAATAATTTGGGCATATTTGGAGTTACGAGAATCGTTGCTGGTAATCCAAAATAAAGATGTTGATTATGACTCAGTCAATTATCTTACCTATACATATTGATTATACCAGTTTTCGTACGATATATAGCTAATAGGCCTACTATTCTTGGGACATTCATTATCCCCATTGTTGAAGATTAGGATTATATGGCATTACATTGCATTACATAACATTCTGGCGCCCCCTCTGTGTCTTATGAATTACTGGCATTTC
>JBAKBP010032141.1:0-23538 GCA_037953745.1 Lithodes maja
CACGATGCGAACAAGGCGACCTCCGGAACACCTCAGGAAGCCGCGAGGTCGGTGAACACAGTCCGTTGCATCGCCCATTCAACAAGAACGCCCTGCCCTCACGACAGGGCGGCCGCCCACAGGGTGGCAGGCCCGGGCAGGGAGGAGGCATGCAAGGAGAAGGGGTGTCGGGCCGCGAGGAAGAACAACTCCACCGAGACCCCCAATAGAGTCAACGACCTGGAGGACCCCCGCAGAAGGAAACAGGGGACAGCCTGTCTGAGGTCTAACCCGAAGGCCACCGACTGACCCCGAAGGGCCAGCGCGTGGTCCCGCAGGAAGAGCAGAGGAACCAACAGTCCGAGGGCAGAGACGGGTAAGTGGAGGGAGACCCACCCATCTGCCGGGAAGTGGACGTCCCAGGTTCGATCGGGAACCCCACCCAACCTCGCTCGACGTATCTGTGGCTACCCAGACCGTCGGCGGGGGGGCGGACCAGGGCACAGCCGCAGAGAGCGAGCCCTGAGCAACCCAGAGACCGAAGCGTCTGCGAACGGTACGCAGGAGTGGCAGGAGCCGACCCAGAGGGGCAACGGAAACACCGCGGGGCCCATGAGGAGGAGGCGGAGGAGCCAGAGGCTCCCTAAGGGAAGGGGCAGAGCGGCCCAAAGCAGCGAACCCACGAACGAGTCCCAGAGCCACCCCAGGAGGGAGACCGAGTGCAACACGGCGAAGACCGGCCACCGAAGGTGCACCGCGGCCGGCAGACCCCGGGGCACCGTAGCGCCGGACAAAACCCATGCGAGACCGACCCATGGCACGACACGCGACGGGGTCAAGCGTGAATCGGGAACATCAAAAGGGGAACCCTAACCGTGCGACGGTGCGAACGACCGGGAGGGCGTCGCCAACTCACAGGCCTAGGGCTTCGGAAACAACCAACCAGTCGGCCAAGGAAAACAGGAGCTGGAGTCCGCTCCTGAGGAGAGGACCCAGAGCCTGCCCCACATGTGCGGAGAAGATCCGCGGCGCGATGTGGAGACCGAAGGGAAGGCCGGCGAACAGGAACACACGATCGGAAGTCCGAACGGCCAAGAATCGCTGGAAGAGAGGATGGAGAGGAACGAGCCAAGACGCATCCTGGAGGGCCAGCGACACAACCCACGACAGAGGGCACAGGGCCAGGCGTACCAGGGGTACCGGCAGCATCCGAAACCGTGTGAGCACGACGCGCCCGTTGAGGGCCGACAGAACCACCAACGGTCGCATCGCGTCGCAGTTCGTCGACGGGACCAGAAAGACACGGGAGAGGAAAACCGGGCGACCGGCGGTTAACTCCCTCGACGCTACCCAGCTCGGGCATGGAAGTGAGCACGTGGGCCACCTCCGAAGAGATGGGCCGGCGTCGGTGACAAGAGCGGAAAGGGGGTCGAGACGTCCACCACCAGGTGAGACCCCACCGCGCAACCCGCCGCCCCCAACGTCCCTCGCGGCAACCGAGGGGCGCAAGGGCAAAAACAACCCGAGGGAGCACCCGAGAGGAGGGGAGCGACCCGGTCGGCCAGGCGAGAAGGAGAACAAGGAGGCCGACCCAGAGAACTACACATTGTGTTGACGCGGAGGTACCCTCGGTACGGGCCGTGCGGGCACGAGCGCCACGTCGACCTCTACCCCCCCCCCCCCAACCCCAGGCCGGCGCGGGGCAGACCACGTCGAAGGGCGGCCGGAAGTGGAAGACCGGCCAGCCCCGACACAGCGGGGATGAAAGGGGCAAGAACAGAAGGGCGAGGCGGAATCGACGCACTGGCCTGCAACGTCCCAGTCCTGCGGCCGCGCAAGGCGGCAGCACTCGTAGCAGCACCCCGAAGAGGACCGGCAGAAGGACGGGACTGAGAAGACCCCGCGTGCGACACAGCACGACGGTGCGTGACGGAAGCAGGGACCGCAACGACACAGCGCGTCGTCGCGTGTCGGAAGCAGGGGCCGCCGACAGAGAAGCGAGCATACCCAAGCAACCAGCTGAAACAACCCCGACGTATATAGCGCAGAGTACAACAAACCCTGACGAATATCCAAGGGGGCCGGCCGGCAGAACGAGGACCGCACTGTCGGGCGGCGCCGAGTTGCCGCGCACAAAACCGCCTTCAGCTCGGGAACCAAAGACACCGAGAGCCGAAGGTGGACCCGCAGAACGCGGTCCAAACCCTCGCGAAGAGCGCCTGGCGCAGACGCCCCGAAAAGCCGCAGGCGGGGACAGACGGCTGGAGGGAACCGAAAGACAAGACAAGAAGTCCGTCACCCTCTGTCGCAAGGGAAAAACCGTGGCGACAGAGGCCTGATCCGGGTGAGAGAAGAACGGGGTAGCAATAGAACAAAGTTCAAGAATGGGCGCGCCCATCCAGGACCAGAACGCGCCGGCCAACCTGCCGACAGACACAAGAGGAGGCAAAAGCAGGGACGAACCCAGTCCAACGTCAAGGCTAGTAACCTAAGGGAGGGACCGAAGGAGAGCCGTCGACGGAACGGTGTGAAGGCGAAGGCCACAGCAAACCAGGCCTCCAAGGGGAGAGGGCGACCGAGCATGACGGCGAAGCCAGGCGTACCGGTGTCGCACAAACCCGTCCCATAGGAGGACAGACCCGTCAACACAGCCAGGGACTGAACAGCCGGAAGGAGGTCAGTGCGGCTGAAGTCTGACCAGAGCGTAGGCCTGCAGAAGGGAGCGGGACCGTAGCAGGGGTAGGAAGGGCGAGGCGCTGAGGGTGAGGCACCGCCAAGAAGCGCGAGAAGAGGGAGGCGTCCAACGACGCCAAGCACCCGTCGAAGCGTGACACAACCCAGCCCTGCAAAGCCAACAATCGAACCGAGAGAGGCGACCCCCCCCACCCCCCCCCCCACCCAGAAGGGTCGGCCCGCAGGGACAAGCGTGAGCGGGAGCGAGACCCACGACACGAACCAGCAGCGTCGCTGCCCAAGGAAGGCGAGCGACGACGGCCGTGTCGCCGTAGAGGGACCCGTCCCCGAACACGAACGGCCGAGGGGGAAACAGCACCATCCCCCTCTTCCAGCGACACGACAGCTCCCGAGAAAGGGGGACCCCGAAACCTCACCGAGGCAAGAGGAGGGGTACCCCCCAGGCGAGACGGGAAGTGAAGGGCAGGAAGAGAAGAAGGAGGAGGAGCAGGACGACGGGAGGGGGAAGGCTGGCCGGGTGAAAGGAGGCCAGAAGGAGCCGCGGGGGGAAACAGAGCAAGGACCCCCGGGGCTGAGAGAACAGGGCGGCCCGACACCGAGGAGGAGGAGGGAGGGACCCCCACCGTGGGACGAGACCGTGAAGGAAGAAGAGGCACGGAAGCAGGTGAAGTAGGAGAAGCAACGACACCCAGGCGGACCCTCCTGGACAGTGTAGGAGGGAGCAGAGGGCCAGCGACAGCACGAACAACCGCGCGCGGAGAGGACAACGTAAGAGGAAGTCGTCTGGGCTAGGAAAGCGGGCGGAAGGGAGGAGAGCCCCTATCCGTAGAGGCCAGGGGAGGGCGCATAGGAGCAGAGCCGCTAACCCCGGCCTCAGGGCGAGAACCAAGACGAGGGCGACGGGCGACGTCAAGGCGATCAGGAGGAAACGAGGGGCACTAGCGAGGCGAGCGAGAGCGTGGAGGCTTAGGGTGACCAGTAGCGTAGGTGAACCATATGATACCCAGCTCGCCTTGTACCATTTGTGACAACCCCAGATGGGACGGCACAACGTCGTCCACGA
This sequence comes from Lithodes maja, assembly GCA_037953745.1. NCBI lineage: Eukaryota > Metazoa > Arthropoda > Malacostraca > Decapoda > Lithodidae > Lithodes > Lithodes maja. Next base: position 3,737 of record JBAKBP010032141.1, read on the forward strand.
ATTCCAGGTACCCATTTACAGCTAGGTGAACTGAGGCTAACACATGAAAGGAGACAAGCCCAATTCGTCACCGCCCGGTCTGGGAGTGAACCCCCGACCCCTCGTGTGTGAGACGAGAGCTCCACCTACGAGGCTACGGGCTGTGGTGAACGGCCGGCAGTCGGGTCAGGGATACCCAGGGTGACGCGGAACCGGGCGGCAACAAAGGCCGGGGAACGGCGGCCCACAGGCCCAATGTGGCGGGAGACCATCGGCCACACCGACGGAAGGGAAGCAGAGGCCACAGCCGCCGCCGAGGAACCAGGGCCATGGAGCAGCACAACCACCAGGGCCAGACACGGGCCACACAGAGCAGGGAGGTAGGCCGTAGAGGACACAAAGAGCGAGTGGCGCAAGCAGGACATGTGGCTCACCAAGCACGGGGAGCGACAACCAAGGCGAAAGCAAAGCAGCCGACCAGCACGAGAAGAACACACACCAGAATCAGCACGTCGAAGGTGTAAGTGGAGAGAATGTCCAAGAAGAACCAGGGAAGGAGCATGGGGAAACAGGAACACACATGCAAACAGGTATCTGTACTCACCCTAAACCGGGAGCACAGAGGTAGGTGAGGAGGGCGGCCGAGGCGGAAGAGCACCAGCAGAACCTGCAAAGATGGAGAAAGTGTTAACCACCACTCAACATCTTACATGCAGGGCCTATAACACCAGGAAAGTGCATACACCAATATAGTATCAGGCAACAATATGACACAAAAAAGGGTCAACAGTGAAAGCCAACTATAACCGCAAATTTGCGGGCCAATGGAGGTAGATCCGTACCGACACAAACCTCCCACATCGCCACGCGACCCCCCAGCGATCTCCGCAAATTTGCGGGGAGCCGAAACGACCCAGAGGGCCGAATCGAGCACTCCGCAAACTTGCGGGACCGGCCAAGAGGGCCCGGTGCCGAACAAGCGAGAGGGGCGTCTAGGAAAACCAAAAAAGGCCCACAAACAAGCGTCAACTCCTTATGAACTCCATGCGACGATGACCATCGAGCTGAGCAGTGTCTTCCTTGATAATATCCTGACTCGACCGGTCAAGGGAGAGGCAAGGAAGACACACCAGGGGAGAGGAGGCACATCCCCTGGGAACCACCCAACCCACAGAGATAGAGCAAAGCCCATGAGGAGAAGTGGCAGGTTGGGTGGTTTGGCACAACAGGGGCCCCCGTGGGGTACCCCAGGATTGGGCAAAAGTGATGAAAGGATGGAGGTGAAAACAGGAAGGGAACACAAAAAAACAGTAATGAAACCGGTGAGAAAAAGGGTGGCCTAGCCGCGAGTAGAGAATGTGTCAGGGGCGAAAAACCCTGTGGAGTGAGGGAGAGGCCCCCGAGGGGTACCCCTGGGTATCACGAACCACTAAGCGCCCAGGCCCTTGAGACACAGTGAAGGCTCGAAAGGGGGGACTCGGGAATAACGCTAGTTATGCGGCTGACACAAACACTACAAACAGCACCGCCACCACGAAATCTCAGATTGTGAACCAACTGTACACCTAGGCTATGAAAAAATGAGAACTCATAGGGGCATAGCAATTCCTGAATGATAAACAAGCTAGGCTAATTGAAGCTAAAAGCTAAACTATGCCCAGACTAACAGGAAAAAAGAATATGAAAAGAGAAAGAATGAAAAAATATAGACGGGGAACGCCAAGCGCCCCCGTACCTTCGGTAGCTATTTCCACACGCGTCTCCATTAACCCTTCGACCCCGGGTGGTACACGTGTGTACCATTTTTTTTTGGCCCGAGGAACCCGGGTGGTACACCACTGTACCATTGCTTGCGTGAGTGCTTTTCGAATGGCGCGCGTAAAAATTTCGCTCCGTGGTCACCAGGCGTCGCTAGGCGACGCCACCAGACAGCATGTACGCCACCAAAACAGTCTCTACCCTGCCGCCAACATGGATACTAGCCCAAAAAGTTATTCCCTTGTGTCCGATTCTACGCTCCCTTCGACGCCTGCCCATGTTCGTCGCGCCCTAACGCAAAGGCACGTACAAGATGCGTTGATCTCCGGAGGTATTGAGATAGCTTTGAGGAGTTATGAACGTGGTGAAGGCCAAAATAGTGTTGATGAGTTGGGTAGTGATAGCTCCGAGTCTTATCAGTCTCACTATAGTGAAGATTTTGACGATCTAGACGAAATCCATGAAAGATACGCCTTTTTTAGTGGATTTGACCATGACGATGAAAGTGATGATAGTGAGGCTGAGCGGGAGGCTGAGGTTGACCCGCCATTGTCTTCCTTATCTACCCACGCCACCCAAGTTGCCCCAGGCTCCCGCCATTCTTCCCCACCACCACCAGCACTCCCTAGGGTTGAGGACCCCCCACTTTCGGCCTATTTACCCACTCCTTCCCCACCTCGCCGACCTACACGCCGCCCACGCATCATTCGTTCCCCGCGAGATTATGAGGGGGGCTCTGAAGAAGAAGGGCACCTCACAGATGACTCTGGCCATGATTACCTGGGTCCACCGTCAGGGCAAGATGACGGCTCTGACGACAACGACGATGACGACGACTTTATGGACATCGACGACCCTCAACCCAGACGCTTTGCCCAGGGCCGTCGTGCTCCTGGCCGCCCTGGCCGCCGGGCTGGCCGCCGGGCTGGGCCTGGGCGCCGTCGCGCTCCTGGCCGCCCTAGGGTGCGCGCCGCCAAAGTTCGTGGGCGTGCTGCCCCCGCTCTAGCTCCACAGAGGGCAGTGGCACAACCTGGGCGCCCCGTTCAGGACCGCCTGCAGTGTGCACAGTATCTAAATGTGCACAAGCTCTGTTACCTGCCTCTGGAACGAGATGGAGTCACCATTAGCAGAAGGCGGTGCCATGTCTGCTGGAACAGCCAGGTGAGGCCGAGGAAGCACAAAAAGACCACCATGCAGTGTGTGGAGTGCCAGGTGTCACTATGTACTATACCGTGCTTTGCTGAATACCACAGCAAGCAGGAGTACTAACTAATAATCATAGTGAAAGTACCAAAGACTGACAATATGTATGTATATAGGCAACAAGTGGAAATAAAACAATGTACAGGTGTATTGTGATAAAAAAATCATGTATTATGAAAACATATATAAATAAGTGAAAAAAGACACAATAAATTGTATATAAAACGTTTACAAAGCATATAACTAAGTGAAAGTGACACATGACATAATATTAGATGGCCAAAGTATAATAAACACCTGTGATAACGAATAATCAGTGCCTAATATAACAATAACCTACCTCAATTACTCATAAAAACTACGGTATCGAGTGAAAATGTGAAATATTTGTTACAATCATAGCCTAATAAACATATTTTATATAATTGGACTCCAAATAACTATAATAACATCACTATCAATACATAAAATCGCCTCCGGGAGGTAAAAGGTTTTGCGCGACGAGTGGCTAAGAAAACAGTAGGTTAGCCGAGCCGGGGCCTGGGCAAAGGCGACGCATCCGAACGCGGGATGATTTTCACGCATAAAAATCACTCCACTTCCCGCGCTCACCATTATGCAATCACTTGGGCTAGAGACCTCTACTCAACGGCATTCTACACATGAAGGTTTGTGCTACATTTTTCTGTTTTTTTTATAACTTTGTGTAATGTATTTCAGGAGTAACATGTGAATCAACAGGGACCAAAATTCCTGAAAACCCCCGGACACACAGTACAGTCACGATATTCCCTAGCCGGGGTCGGAGGGTTAAACACACTGAGGAGCCCATTTAGGTGTGTCCTAGATCACGTAACATCTGTCTAGCAAAAAGAAGGCCAGAAAAGCCGAAACGAACCTAAAACAGGGTGAATTGAAGGAGCACAACAAAAGCGACTTCATTCAATGGAGCGCGTGAAAAAATGATAACAAGAGAGGGTCGCTCATGCGCACGTTCGACAGTGATCTGCACATGACGGAACACGGGATGGGCCTTAAGCGGTAACTAAGGTAAACCCCTTTTTCTTCTCTTCTATGCTTTTTTCACCTTCGGTGGTAGTTTTGGTTAATGTACAACGTCTCCTAGAGCAAGATAAGGAGTAGACTCTAGACGTTTTCTTTTTAACCGCGGTTGGAATGACGACATAGCAGTCAAAATAGACAAGTCGTCATTGCAATTAGGTTAATAGCCTTGACGTTGGATTTGCCAAGACTACTAACAAATTGGGTCTCTCCAGGTGTACTGACAAATATCTGGATAGGAAAGTATTGCTCGAGGACCAGAGCCCCGTTTGAGAGATATCTTCTACTGAAAAGTTGTTGAGGAACCTGATGGTAGTGGCCCACTTGCGGACGTCGTGAGCTTTGGCAATCACCTGGGGATCTGCCTCCTTACTACTACTATCTACTATTGTGGATGCTAAGACTTTTTTCCCCAACCTTGTTGAGCCATCTGGAGAAACCCATAAATGTTCCTTATTTCTAGGAATAACAGACTTAAAGTAGGTATATAATGCTTTCACAGGACATAGTGCATGGTGTATCTTTCCCCTTTTCAAGGCAGGAATGGAGAAAGGTGTAAAGATATGTTCCTGGTGCTCGTTTTTTGCAATAAAATCTGGTGCAGGTGCAATGTGTACAGAGTCGTTATTAGGGGCAAACCGTAGACAGTTTGGGGACCTTGCCATGGCCGCTAATTCTGAGACCCTATGGCCAGTGGCCAGGGCCATCAGAAATACACACTTCTTAAGTTTCTTCTCTATGTTTGGTTTCACCGAGTAGGGCCTAGACTGTAATAATGTTAGGACCCTCGAGATTGACCATTGAGGAAGTAGTTGACGATTTGGGGCTCTGAGTTTGAAGCAAGCTCTCATAAACCCTTGTTCGTCTTTCTGGGGTAAGGATAGACCGGTAAGGGTGAGGAAGGGTTCCTTCACTGCCGACAGGTGGTTTCTAAGTGTGTTCACTGCTAGATTCTTAGTTTCAAACAAGTAATTTAGGTATTTCAATAACAAGGAAGCTGATGGGTTCTTCTGGTTAGTATCTACAATCCACGTTGTAAATTGTTTCCAGTGAGAGCTGTATTGTCTCAGGGTGGAAGCTGTGTACTGATTTGTGAGCTTGTCAGTGACTTCCTCGTCGTAGGACGGGAGCCACTTGGATTTGAGAATGTCCACATAGCAAAATTGAGAGAGGTCTGCAGGTTCCCAATTTCTTCCAAGTGGAAATCTGTTAGGGGGAGTTGCAGGGGGTTGTTGCACCATTGAGTAAGTTGAGTGTACCACGCTTGAGTAGGCCACATTGGAGCGACCAGGGTTACTTGTCCCTGGAACGATCTGAGGTGGTGAATGACTTTGCACATTAGTGAGGTGTCTGGGGGTGGGAAGAGGTAAATCGATGTCCATCTGTTCCAGTCTACTGTGAAGGCATCCGGGCCTCCCTCCCGTGTCTTGAGATCCCGAGAAATGTGAGCCTGGAGCTTCGTTGATTGAAGAGATGCGAACAGATCGATTTGTGGTGAAAATGGTAGCACTAATTGGTTGAACGTTTCTTGTTTGAGGGCCCATTCCACTGAAGTGCTCTTTCCCCTGGATAGAGCATCGGCCCATAGATTGGAGACCCCTGGTAGGTATGTTGCGTGGATTACTATAGAGTATTTCTGGGCTAGAAAGAATATCTTTTCTGAGAGATCTTGAAGGATCCTGGATCGGGTGGAGCCTTGTTTCTTTAAGCAAGTTACGGAAGCCGTGTTGTCCATCCGGAACGCTATTGATCTGGAGGTCAATGACGGCGCATGGTCCCTGAGAAAGAATTGAGGAACTGCTAGCTCTTTGGCATTGATGTGATACTGACTTAGTGTGGTCCATTTCCCGTGGTTCTGATGGCCTTCCGTTGACTGGTAGCCCCATCCTATCAGACTCGAGGCATCTGTGTCTATCCATAAGGTGGGAGGTGGATCTGTCCAGTGTGTCACCGATTCCCGTACTTGAGATCTTGTCCAAAAAGCCAGGAGATGTAGGATCCTCTTTGGGATGGCGAGCGGGTAATTGTGAGGTGTTAGAGGGAAGGCTTTGTTGCCTAGCCAGATTAGTCTCTTTAGTCTGAGGTGGCCTAGGGGTACTGTCATTTGTACCCAATTTAGTGAGCCCATCAAAGATTCCCAAAGTTTCCTGGTGATATTCTTCGCATGTAATACTCTGAACAGTTTTAATTGTAGACGTTTGGCATTGGCTGGGCTTTGCTTTATCGTTTGGAGTTGTATGTCCCAGATTAAGCCTACCCATTCTGCTGATTGTGAGGGAGTGAGCATTGACTTCTCCAGGTTCACTCTGAAGCCCAGCTTTGTAACATGTTGTACTACTTTCAAGGTTTGTTCTTGGCATTGGAGAGGTGTGGACCCGAGAATCAACCAGTCGTCTAGGTAGAACAGGATCTTTACTCCATTTTCGAGTAGTGGGAGGAGAGCTTGTTTGACTATCTTGGTGAAAATTCTGGGGGCTATGTTCAGACCGAAGGGCATTCTGGTGAACATTACCGCTTTGTTTCTGAATGGGATAGCTAGGAACTTTTGGTATCTTTTTGCTATTGGAATGTGCCAGTAGGCGTCTTTTAGGTCCAGGGTAATTATCCAGGCCTTTGGTTGTAGTACTAGCCTTACCTGGGAGATAGTTAGCATTCTGAATTTTGTATTGTGAATTGACTTGTTGAGAAGGGACATGTCTATCACGGGTCTTAGTTGGCGGTTGTCTCTTTTTGGGACAAGGAACATGCGTGACAGAAAAACTGGTGTGCCCTCTGGAGGGTGAGTGAGAACTTTGTCTGTTAACATTTGGTTTATCACTGTTACCAATTCTGGAGATAGCTGTATCTTGTTGGGCTGAGCTCTGAGGCGGGGTCTTGCCAGCCATTTCCATGTGAGGCCCTTCTTTACCACTCTCTTTGCCCAGGATCTTTGAGGCCAATGCTGAAAATTTTCCCTGAATTGGCCTGTCGAATGCAGGGCCAGTTCTTGGTTGATGGCCTCTTGGAAAGTCAGTTTTTTGGATCCTGGGTCGTTTGTTGAGAGTTGGTGGATTGGTGGTGACCTTGTGGTTTCTGGTGGTTGGGAGCATGGCGTCCTGCTTGATGAGTCTGACGTCCTGTATGTTGAGGTCTTTGTTGTGACCCGTAGTTTTGTTGTTTCGGTGGAGGTCGTGTGTGGGGTGATGGTTGGGTCCTTGGTGAGCCTCGACCTCTGGCCTGGTAGTGTCCTCTGTGCCCTCTGTTGCTTGATGAGTTACTCCTGTGCGTCTGAAATGTATGAGGGGGGAACTGGCCCCTCCCTTTTCCCCGGTGAGGGTGAGAGTGAGGGTGGAACCTACTAGGGTGGCCTTGCCTATATGCTTGAGACTGTCTTGACGTTGCTATCTCCGGTCGTAGTAGTAGGGAGTGGACTTCGTTCCATGTTGTTTGGGGCATTAATCTGCTGGTGAATAGGGGTGAGAGGAGGACTCGAGCGGCGATATCTTTTGGCATTTTCCTGGACAAGTGGATGCGTATATCTTGTCTTGCTCTGGCTGCTTCATAAATCGCAGTCTTGACATCACCCGTGGTCATTAGAGAGTTGACAAGAGATGCTCTCCTGATGAGATGGAGAGCTGTTCTGGATTTTTGTTCAGCGATGGAATCTGCCACCTGTCTCATGGAATTAGAGAGCTTCTGCCATGTGATGAAGCTTGATAGCAGTCTGTGGGCTTTTTGGCGTAGTCTAAAATCCTTGTCGATCAGCGTCGGAGTAGGTGTAGAGATCATGGGGTTATTGGATGGCTTGCATACTATCTTTGGGGCTCTGAGGTATTCCCAGAACCCCTGGGGAATAGAGTCAGAGTTGTGCACATACATTGTGGCAAACTGGTGATCATCTTGTGGGATTCTTTGGGGTGTAGTATCCATACTGGAAAGAGCAAATTTTTCTGCCCCAGATACCCATTCAGACCATGGGCCATAGCCTAAGGATGAAACCTCCAGCATGGGAATTTTACTTTCGGACATTTTTGTGGAACATTGTATGTCTGTTGCGAGAGTGGATAGAGATTTAATGGCATTATGCCCGTCGGCTTTATTCAAATCCGACCATGGTTTGAAGCGTTTTCCCGAGGGGACTGCGGATGTCTGTGTGAACGTAAAGTACCTAGCGTCTGACATAGACGGGAAAGGTTTTATGATTACGTCCAGTACTTGGTCCTGTGCGTCTTTTGCCCGGAGGTGTCGTAGTTCATCCATTTCGATTACCCAGTCATTTGGGACAGGTATCGGTTCTGGATGGCCTGTGTCCGCATCTTCAGGTGTTTCCACTGGTATTTGCTTCCAGTGACGGGAGTCCCCAAACAGAAGAGGGAAGGGTTTCTTGGAGATTTCCGGTTCTTGTTCGATAGGGGGGGGGGGGGCGAATATGGGACAGGAATAGGTTACTGGGAAGGTCAGTGGCTTGAAGACTGGGTTGAGTGGAGGATGACGGAGTGGGTGTTAATTCCTGATCATGCTGTTTGGGCTGGGCAGGTATCTGAGCTAGTGGGACTGGGTCGGGTGTGGCTGGTTGTAACATGGATGGGGACAGGGCCCTACATTGAAGGTCCTGGATAGCCTTATCCATAGAAGCCAATTTCTGATGTAAGTTGTCTGTTAACTCATTGGTCAATGATCTTAAAGTATCTTTCATCTCTCTCCATAAGTCATTACGAGGGCTCAGTCTTGAGTCTGTGTCAGACTGGTGAGGTTCTTCTCCTGAATGGTCTCCCTGATAAGTGCGGGAGTCCTTGTCATTCCAACTTTCGTCAGTGTGGCTGCTGGAAATGATGTCGTAGCACTATTCTGTCGTCGGCCAAATCGTAGGGGTCTTGGGTTTCCTCAGGGGGTATTGTATTTTGATCTTCTTCAAATGTACTGTACCCTACTTGGTCTGGGTCTGTTAGAGTGGAATGTGATTGGGCTGTTGGATGTGAAGGATGGTGGTAAGATAAGTCTCTTGGGGTATGTATTTCCGCTCTTGTACATATCTTGATTGTATGAGGGGGAGCTGGTTCGGTAGAGGTAGGCAAGGGGGTTAGTTCAAATTGTTGATCCATAGAGTCCGCCCACTTGTCTAGGGATAGTGGGGAGGGGTTGACCTCCTCAGAGCCTGGTTCAGTCTGGATGAATGGTGGTTCTTTGGCATGGGGTTTCCTTGTATGTTTGTGTCTTTTACTGGGCGACTGGGGGCTGGTTGACCTCTCTCTCTTCTTGCTAGAATGTGACTTTTTCCTGTCGTGTGATGAGGAAGAGCTACGGGATCTAGCTACGGATATCTCTTAAGAATTTTACGAATTCTGGGTTTGCAATTTCTGGGTGTTTCTTCAATGTACCTGAAATATACGATTTTACCGCATGCCACACAGCTTTCAGCATATTCTTACATGTGTCGGGGGCTAGTGTAGAAAGTGGGTTGTTGTTGTTGTTGTTGTTGTTGTTGTTGTTGTTGTTCTTCCCTAAGCTGCCTGGCCGAACAGCCCCGAGTCCCTGAGGAAGGCCACGGCCACGATCGGGCTTTCCCACAGAGCTCTCATTGAGTGTAGGTTGTGTTGTTGGCGTAAGTGGTTGTGTGAAATGCAGTCTTCTATGATGTGTTTAATGGTATGGGGTGCTGTGTTACATCCCGGGCAGGCGTCGACAACGGAGTCATCCAGTCTCTTCTGATAGCTCAGGAGAGCTGGATGGTGTCCGCATCTCAGCCTGGCCAGGTGGACTCTGTCCTCGCGAGGGAGGGAGGATTCGGAAGGATGGATTTCGGGAGGTCGTGCATGCAGCTGCGTGTTGTCTGTGAGTGAGTGGATGGATTGGCGAGAGATATGAGTATGGATGTGCTTCTGGAAGTTGGTTCGGGGTGGGCAGGGAGGGAGAGAGGACAATAATTGTGTGTGATACCGTGTGCTGGGTGTTGTTTTGATATTTCTTGGTGTCTGTGGGTGTGTTGCCATGTAGTTTAGTGGGTGGTCTTGGTTCGTGGAGGCTGCTGCCAGGAATTGAGTGCCTCTCATGTCCAGATGGTCTTTGACTTTGAGGATTTTGGTTTCTTGATGTAGATGATCTGTGGGTGCAGTAGCTGTGCAGCCTGTAATGATCTTCAGGGCTCAGAAAGTGGGTTATGGAACTTAGCTATGTAATACTTACACCTGTCACAAACTTTAGGGTTCCACCTAGCTTTTGTCCTATCAATACATATAGCGTGATAGGCGCAGAGATTATGAGCTGTAAGGGATAATGTGGTGCAATCCCTGCTTGAGCATAGGGTTGAGTCCTCGGGAGGGTCCATTTCATGTACTGTGATACTGTCCATGTAGGCTGGTGAGGGTTCCGGGGAGGAGAACCCTCTGAAGGAGAAATCGTCTTCCAGGATGAGGACTTCTGTTTGTTGCACCTTAGCTTTCTTCTATGGTTGCATGTAGGCCCTGACGAGAGGGGAGAAAAGAAAACAAAAGGATTCTTTTAGAGAGGGGAGACAATTTGTGTTTGTTTCCTGAAAAACTAAAATTTTGTACGTAGGCCTATCCCTGTAAATTAATTAAATTATGTAAATAGTGGGAATAATCTTAGCCGGTGGACCAGAACAAACGTCTAAAGATTTGACTCGTAGACTGACCTGATATTGCAAGTTTGTTAGGTGTGGGCCGGGGCCCGCAGGTGGCTTGGCTAGGGGTGTCAAGGGCTTGAAGTCCGGGATAATGTACCGGACCTGTTGTGGTATCTCTTGGTATGGTGGGAGTAGGTCTAATTGATGATCAGATCTCCTCCTCTGTAGTGTCGTGTCTTGCCTGAGCCTGTTGAAATATCACGGAGTCAATGTTGCATAATGAGATAAGCATCGTTCTTATTAGGTTTACTTGGTTTGGGCTAGGACTAGGGTCTAGCCTTGCATGATTTGCTTTAATTTAATTGGTTATACAGACGTGTTTATCATAAGTTCTCGTATTTGATTTAATTCTGAACGTTTTGTTAAATATTGTTTAACATGTATGAGGTTAATTAGCCTACTATAGTATGGTCTAACCAAGAGTACCCAGTAATAATTTCTATTTGAGTCCTGTATTTGGGGCCCTTCTCTTAGGGTACCTGGTGTTGTTGGGATAGGCTTAGGACTAGCCTAGTGTTAGAGTACCCGGTCCATAGCTTGATGGTATCCGGCCGGGTGTTGTGGGTTATCAAGACCTATTCTAGTCTGGGGATATCTGGGTACCCGGGACTGTTGTCATACTCGGTAGTTCCGGTATCGGGTCTTGGTGCTCTGGCTTTATAAATATAAGTCCTAGGGAAAAAAACCGGGAGTCTTGGGTTATATTTATATGGTAGTAATGTCGTTCCCGACCATCCGGGTACCCGGGACTTTAGCCATACTCGGTAGTCCCGGTAGCCGGGTCTTGGTGTCCTAGTTTCATCGAAATGAGGGCTAGGATAACTGGGGAAAATATGAGTGTATGGTAACATAGTGTTGTCCGCCTGTTTGGGTGGGTCTCCCTACCCGGCAGTCTTGAAACCCGGGTCTTGGGGACCGGGGTTTGTTGAGATAATGACTCGGGAACCTGGAATTTGGTATTAAATGGTATTCTGGTGTCTCCCGCCTGATCGGGCACTCGGGACTGCCACCCGGCTGGCGGTCCCGGTGTCCGGGCTTTGGTACCCGACCCTTTTGTGATGGGTCTAGGTTACCTGGGTAATTGGAATATTATCAGCATGTCCCACATCAGTTTTTCATTGTAGAGGGACAAGGTCAACTATGATATTATTATGGGTACTCATTGGGAGTAGGAGCTCATGATAACTTGGGAAAATAAAGTTATATTATACGAATGTTTAGACGAGCAGTACCCGCGGGTTAATACAATTTCGATCCATAGTTGATGTAATGCTGGTTTAAAGGAAACACTGTCATGTGACAAAAACTTGAAGGTAATAAATATGATGAGTGATTCGTGACCGACTAGAGTGGAAACTAAACAAATTAAATTAAAAGAGACTTGAATGTAAATAATGAAAGCACTTTTGTCCCCAATCAACAATTTCGGTGGAGTGACGGGTAAACCCTGGCCAGGGCACAACCAGAGGTTACTGTCTAAACGAATTAAATTAAAAGAGACTTGAATGTAAGTAATGAAAGCACTTTTGTCCCCAATAAACAATTTCGGTGGCGTGACGAGTAAACCCTGGCCAGGGCACAACCAGAGGTTACTGTCAGCCGATATAGTTAAAAAGGATAGGGCACTTTATATAACATGATACTTAATTAAGAGAAAACTGACGAATTACACTTTAAAAACAAATTTACAGAACACTAAGACACTGCAGCTATAGAGCCGAGGTTCGTATGATACGAACAAACGAGATAAAACATAATAGTTAGCGGCTCTGTGGAAAGTGGCTTCTTGAATGGCACGTTCGTAGGCCAGCCAGACGAAAGATCTTACTTCACAGGCTTACAAGTGAAAATTAGTCCATATACAGTACATACTTTCTTAGACGCATATTATATTACAACTGCACAAAAACTCACTATGGACAAAGATTTCGCGTCGAAGAGGGGCTATATAAACACTGTGGTGGAGATAAGAAAACTTCGTCTGCCTCCTATGGCCTACGGACGAGAGAGGCCAGTTCAAGGCCAACTGGGATTTCAAGGCATGCTCATGGGAACAGAGGAAGATCTGAATGCGCAAGTGGCGCGGCGTTTGAACTGTACTATCCCTTTTTCTTTTATTTTTCACTTTTCAGTGGCTCCGTCTCAATGACGTACCTTAGGAATGATTAAGGGGTACCCCCTAAGAAGATATTGGTTCTCGACCGTAGTGATCAGGATTAACCCGGGCTCAGAGGAGCCCGGAACGAGGCCATATTACCATAGGCTCTTACGTCATTGACGTAAGGAGCCACCAATAAATTGTCCCCAGGACACCGGCTCCAGACGGCTGTGGAGGCCGTTCCCAGCACCTTTACTTAATTAGCCCTTTCAGGTCCGGGGGTTGCTGTTTAGTATTCATAAATATAATTATCTTATTCTCATAATTACCTCTCCAAAATTAGTTTTCTGCCCACAACTCGCTCAAAGACAACTGCAGAGGTTGAAGTAATTAAACTAAAGGTATCTAAACACCCCTGATGGTCACAAAGGTTTAAAGTATCCCTGTAAGGATGCAATCGCGTCCTGCAGTGCGTTAAGAAAATAATAGAAATTATAAGAAAGGCTTCTCCCACCAGGTTCCTGCATCAGGAGACACTGAAAGCATTTTGTCTCAACTGGCTGACTTCCGGGAGAAACTAAACCATCCTCCTGACCTTGTTTATGTGGAAAATCCAGTTGGACTCAGAGGTAAGTCTCGCCTACACATCCACAGTATTATTTTACTTCATATAGGCTACAGGTTTTATTACCAAGTTTTTCTTTAGTAACTATCATTTGTTATAAGAAATTGATGATTTTTTTTTTGGATCAGCACTGACCAGTTACACTTTCCATCATCACATCAAGATAGTTGACAATATGAACACAACCTGAGGTTCCAGTTAGGATATATGGATAATATGGCCCAATAGTTAACCTGAGGAGAGCACTATTAATGTTTTTTAAAGTACCGCGCAAGTGAATTAATTCACTTCAATTCTGACAGAATTAGTTATATACTGTATATATATATATATACTATATAAATGGAGGTAAACAGAGTGTGTGAAGGAAGGAAGGTTTTCGGAGCAATGGGAAGTATGTGGAAGACGAGAAATCTCGGAATGAAAGTAAAAAGTGCACTGTATCAAGGAATTTTTGTGCCAACAGTTATGTATGGGGCTGAGACATGGGCTCTGAGGAAAAAGGAGAAAAGAAAGCTGGATGTGATGGAGATGAGCTGCTTGAGGAGTATGTGTGGAGTTATTTGTAGAGACGGATTGAGGAATGAAGTGATACGTAGGAGAGTGGGGCTAGCAGGAACATTTGTCAGCCAGAGTGGACAGAAGGGTGCTGAGCTGGTATGGTCATGTTGAGCGAATGGGAGATGAAAGGCTTACAAAGAGAATATGTGAGTCAGATACAAGGGGAGATAAAAGGGCAGGAAGACCCCTATTGAGATGGAGAGACTGTGTAAGAAAAGCTTTGGATGATAGAGGAATGACTATAGATCAGGCAGGGGAAGTGGTAGTGGACAGGAGTGAATGGAGAATGCTTGTGAATAGTTGAGTGAACACGTGGTCATTTGGGGGAAGGGGTCGGGCACAAGTTGGACTAGATAATAGTCCATCAGGTGCCTGGCCTGGGGAGACGATTAATATGAAGGGTGCGCCTGGAAGTGTGGTGGAAGGGCTTGCGGCTTTGGCTCCGCTGCATGTCTGCCTGCCGAGATCGGATCCTCTCCGGGTGGTCGGGGGCCGGGGGAGTGCTGGAGCGACCTTGGTGATCCTGGTTTCTGGGTCTTCTGGGTGACCTATATGTATGTGAATTTGTGTTTTTATCTGTGTTTGTTCATTGTTTTATGTTGTTTTTGTGTTTTCCCTATTCTTGCTCTGTCTTGAGTGAGTTGAGTCGGCCACCCCCAAGAAAAAAGGAAAAATTAAAAAATTAAATGAAATAGAAAATAAAAAATAAAAATAGGAAAAATGGGTATTGGGCCTGAGCATATAGATAGATAGATAGATAGACTATCTATCTATCTATTGCCTGACGCCGTGATCCCCGAAGGGGTGGCCACGAACGAACCGCCCCCATACACCTCTGTCCCCAGTCAGTCGACGCCCCTCCCCCCAACCAGCACCGCCTTCGTTCATGTAGTTCCTCACTCCATCCTTCCACCTCATATTCGGTCTACCTCTCCCCCTCTGTCCCTCCACCTCGCTCTTGTACACCCTCTTAGTCATTCTCTCGCTTTCCATACGTTCCATATGGCCGAACCATCTCAAGTTGTTCCTTTTCACACTTTCCAGCACATCTATCTCCACACCACACCTCCTTCTTAATTCCTCATTAGTCTGTCTATCCCTCCATGTAACTCCGCACGCACTCCTTAAGTAATTCATTTCCACTGCTCTCACTCTTGGTCTGAGTCTCTCAACCAACGTCCATGCTTCGCTTCCGTAAGTCAGTGTCGGGATTACCACAGTGTCATGCAAGGACTTCTTCACTTCCATACTGACCACCCTATTTCTTGTTGCTGCTTTTAGCGTTCCTACAACCCTCTTCCCCTGTTGTACCCTCTCCCGCACCTCTTCATCCATAGTCCCATCTTTACTCAACACACTGCCCAGATACTTAAAAGACTATATAAAGCAATATTACTGCTCCATGTGCGTATATTTTACTTGTATACATACATACATACATAACATTTTAAGACACATACGTGCAGTTTCAGTCTCTTGTCCTAATGGCGGCATTCCAGGCAACCCTGTTAAGGGCTGCTTCACTTGTCAAGTTTTTGGATATGAGATCGGCACGTATAGTCTGATCTCAGGTCTTCCTCGGTCCTCCCCTTGGTGCAGCTCCCTTCATAATCACAGACCTGCATCTTTTCACCCCATTTTGTTCGTCCATTCTCCACATGTCCATACCAGCCCAGTCTACTTGTATGCATCTCCTCGCTAATACTCTTTATACCTAAACGTCTCCTCAGCTCAACATTTGTTATTCTATCTTGCAGCCTGGCCCCACACATCCATCTCACTATTCTCATCTCATTACGTTCCATTCCGTTGACATCCTCTACTTTAATGGCCCATGTTTCTGAGGCATACGTCATTGCACTTCTAACACATGAGGCATACACCTTTCCCTTCAGGGGGAGAGGCATTCTTTTCATGGTCAGAATTGGCAGCAGTTCTCTGAACTTCCCCCAGCCACATCTAATTCTAGCGACAGTGGCCGCCTCGGCCCCACCACCGGCAGAGATGGTATCTCCTAGGTAACAAAACTTGTTCACCAGCTCCAATGACTCATTTCCAAAATTCACAGCCAGAGGATCATCATTTAACACAAGCTCGCCTTTGCGTACTACACACTCAAGTTTCTCGTTTTCTGACTTATCCTTCGACAGGGGCCAGGGGTCCTTTTTTTTTTTTTTTTTTTTTTTTTTTTTTTAACAGACAATGAACGGAGGAAGGAAAAACACAGATAAAACAAAAAGGTCCATGTGCCTAAAGGCATCCTCCATTCATAAAATGTTTGTAACAACTGGATTTAAACATTTGTAGATTGTAAGTTTGTGGAAAGCAATTCGAGGGTCCAAAGAGTAGTAGCTCTGGGGATAAATGAATTCTGATAAGCAGAAGTTCTGCATTGTGGAGGAGAGAGTGTAAATTCATGGGTGCTCTCAGCTTCCCTAGTTCTACGGGGAAAGATGTGGAGAGGCGGCACAATTGAAGCAAGTTCCTCGGAACAATTGCTGTGAAAATATCTGTAGAATAATGCAAGGGATGCAACGTTTCTTCGTATGGGATAATGTAGGAAGGTCCTGTGTGATTGCAGGGTTATTGATTAATCTAATAGCTTTATTTTGAATTTTGTCCAACTGCCTCAATGCAACCACTTCACTCCCACCCTACAGAGGTGAACAGTAATCCATCTGAGAACGCACATGACTTTTATATATTACGGCGAACTGCTCGTCAGTGAAGAATTCTCGAACTCTGTACAGGAGTCCCAGTTTTTTAGAGGCATTCTTAGCAATGCTTCTAACATAATGTGTCCAGCTCAAGTTAGTAGTTAATGTTACACCGAGAATGTCAATACTAGGGGAAGTGGGAATATTTACATCATTAAAATATATATGGGAGTCAGTGAGATTCTGTCGGTTAGAAAATTGAATGAGTAAACTTCCGTTAATCCGAAGGGCAGCGGACCGGCCCTCGTTCGGATTAGTGGATTTTTCGGATTATCGGACTTTACCCCTATGAACCTGTGTATGATGAAAACATCGAGACATTAGGCCACCCAAATGACACAATGGTGCACACACACATATCATATGTTCATGAAATCACTTCAAAAGTTTACCATTGTCATTGTAGCCTATTACCTACTTCAAAACATTCAGATTAATGGTCAAAGGAATCTGCTGATATAAACGTCTTCTTCTTCTTCCGTCAACTAGCGAGTTTGTCTTGCTCTTTAAGATCAGATGTGGTTCGGGAAGTAATGCCTTAACAACGGCACCTCCCTGAGAAGTTCTTGTAATTTTCCTTTTGTGATTTTCCTTTTGTGATGTGCTCTGTTATATTATATTGTATTGAAAGCACCCTTGTCTTGTTGTCTTGAAAGCACCCTTGGGACGCTCCGATCACTGAACTATAAATAGTAGCGTATCGGAACGTCCAAAGGTGCATTTTCAAGCTCAAGGCTAATACATCCAAAGGTGCATTTTCAAGCTCAAGACTGAATGTGCTTGCAGAAAATGCGGTTCAAGCCAGTAGCGCATCGGAGCGTCCCAAGGATGCGTTCAAGAGCAAAACAAACTCTCTAGCAGACGATGTGGAAGAAGAAGAAGAAGGTGTTTAGTTTATATCAGTAGCTTCCTTTGACCATTAATCTGAATGTTTTGAAGTAGGTAATAGGCTACAATGACAATGGTAAACTTTTAAAGTGAATTCATGAACATATGATATGTGTGTGCTCCATTATGTGTCATTTGAGTGGCCTAATGCCTCAAAAAGGGGACTTTGGGACTTCTTGAAATTCGGACCATTGGGAGAATTCGGATTTGGCCTCAAATTGAAAAATTCGGACTATTGGGAGATTCGAATCATCGGTCGTCGGATTAACGGACTTTTACTGTACTTGGTTTTCTGTGCATTAAAGGAAACTAGATTCTCTTGTCCCCATTCATTAATTCTAGAAAGGTCCTGGTTCAGAGAAATTGCAGTGTTTATTTTTGAATTTATAAGATCGGGCTGGGTGAAAGAATTGGTAAATGTGAAGGAACTGTGGAGTGTTGAGTCATCTGCATAGGAATGTATTGGATTATGAGTGGTAGATATGAGATCATTGATATGAATGAGGAACAGAGTTGGGGCCAAAACTGATCCCTGGGGAACACCAGCATTTATTGAGTGAAATTGAGAATAAAGGCCATCTACCATTACACATATTTTTCTGTTATGAAGATAAGAAGAAATTAGTGGAACTAATGATGCAAGGCCGTAGTGTGACATCTTCGACAATAAGGATTGATGCCAGACTCTATCAAATGCCTTTGATATATCCAGTGCTATTGTATGTGTTTCACCATGTTGGTCTGTAGCTTGGTTGATTTGATGCGTAAGAAGGCAAAGAATGTCTGCAGTTGATTGACATCGTCTAAAACCATATTGCCTATCACTGATTAATTTATTATTCTCCAGATGCTTAATTATGTGATTATTTAATATAATTTCAAAGACTTTGCCAAGAGTGGAAGTTATAGCTATTGGTCTGTAGTTTGATGGATCTGAAGAGGCACCTTTTTTAGGAACTGGATGGATGTTTGCTTCTTTCCAGGGTACTGGGAAGCATGAGGTATGAGTACACAGACGGAAATTTTTTGCCAATACAGGAGCGAGCACCAAGGAGCAATTCTTAAGTACTATTGGAGGAATTTCATCTGGACCAGGAGCCTTATCTACTGAGAGATTCTGCAAAATAGTTTTGACATGTCTGGTGTGGATCTTAAGTGAGGGAATTTCAGGCGAATTCAAATTAAGTACAGGGACATCTTGATTTATTTCATCTAAGGTTGAGTTGGTGGAGAAAATATCCGCAAGAAGGTTAGCTTTACCTCGTGGGTCACTTACAAGATTGCCAGTCGGAGATTTTAATGGTGGAATGGATGAAGCAGTAGTGAAGTTGGATTTGAATGAGTTAAGAGTAGACCAAAATATTTTGTTATCATTTGGATTATTTAGAAGTTTATTTGCCTGCTTATGGAGAAAGTTTGATTTAGTTAGGTTTAATACAGTTTTGGCATGATTTCTGATGTTTCTAAAGTAATTAAAGGCTTCATGTGTTTTTGATCTTGTGTATGCATTGTAGGCTATTGCTTTTTGTTCAGTTACTCTAGCACAATTATGGTCAAACCATTTAGGTGAATTAGATCTTTTACTGTACTTTTGATGAGGAATAAAAGTTTCCATTCCAATTTTTACAAAATCTTGTGTGTGGCTCAAGGTGGAGTGTGCATCATTAGAAAAGAAAGAGGTCCAGGGAATATCAATACTACAGCGCTTACTCCCATGGTGCACCCAACATCGACAGATACTATGGTCTATTCAGTCGGGATATATCTGTAAGCCCCGCCCACTTCCCCAACGGGGCCAGTGGGGTGCCACCTTGCCGTGGTGGCGGGGCTTGATGCATAGGCCGGTGGGCTCACCTATTTAGCCTGCTTCTCTAGGGTTAGTGTTCCATCGACCTCGTGGACTAAGTGCTCCCCCTTCATCACTGGTAAGAGAGGGGCCTTCCAGTGATATCGTACTTCTGTGCCCTGTCTTCATGTTGATGACCTGGCATGTTTATGTTTTTTGTTTTGACTACTCTTTATCTTTGTTGGAGGGTGTTTGTGGGTGGCTCTTACTTACTCCCGTCGAACTGGGGTCACGTTTGTGGCCCCTTTACGCCCCTTATAGGGGAGGTGTGGCGGAGTGGTTTTGCCACTGGACTGGTAATCCAATGGACCCGGGTTCGAATCCCAATATGGCAATGGGAAGATATCATTGGAATGGAATTTGTGCTGTACCTAGTATCAGTGCATTACCACAGCACACCGAAATGCCAAACAAAAAAACTCATTGTTCCCTGATTAAAATAG
>JBAKBP010032142.1:0-23538 GCA_037953745.1 Lithodes maja
GAGAATTTGAATGTTGGTGATGAATTCAGTAACAGCGACCATCGTACGATAACTTTCACTTTAAAGTTTACTAGTAACGAACCAAATAGTAGCATCGAAAAAGTCCCTAATTTCAAGAAAGCAAACTTCCATAAACTTAGAGCTATGTTTAAAGAAACTGACTGGAGCTTTTTAATTCACAATAACGACATAAATACATCTTGGAAGTTATTCGAAGCCACTTACCTAAAAGCAGTGCAAGACTGCATACCATCGAAAATACGGCGTCCAGGCCATAATAATAAGCCCAAATGGTGGAATAAAGATATTTCAAATTGCCTGCTTGCTAAAAAATTTGCTAATGATAGATTAAAATCCTCACAAAATGACGAAGAACGGCTGAAATTTGTAGAGCTACGACGCAAAGCCAAAAAGTTAATTAAGCAAAGTAAAAAGACCTTAGAGTTACATATTGCGAATCAAAGTAAAACAAACCCGAAAGAATTCTATAGTTATATCAGAAAGAAAAAAGTAGTTACTTCAACTGTTGGACCGTTAGTCGATGAAAATGGAGAATACACCAAACACGAAGTACAAATGAGTAATGCCCTCAATACCTTCTTTGCATCAGTTTTTACAACAGAAGACCTCAGTGATATCCCTACACCGTCGCCGATTCAGATTGATAATTCAGATGTTCTAAGCAATATCACCGTTACAGAGAGAGAAGTATTGAATTGTTTAGATAAACTCAAGGTAAATAAAACGCCTGGACCTGATACAATCTCGCCTAGAGTTCTAAAGGAAGCTAAGGATGAGCTCTCCAAACCACTGACATTACTATTCAATAAATCCTTGCAGTCTGGAACTATGCCCGATCAGTGGAAGCTAGCCAACGTAACACCGATATTCAAAAAAGGCAGCAAATCCCTACCCAGTAACTATCGTCCAATTAGCTTAACCTCAGTTGTATGTAAAATGCTAGAAACGGTCATACGAGAGAGACTCGTAAATCACTTAGAGGAAAATAACATACTTAAAGATACTCAACACGGCTTTCGTAAAAAACGTTCCTGTTTAACAAACCTCTTAGACTTCTTCCACGATATCCTCAACCTCTACGATGAGAGTAAAGCTGTAGATATTATATACCTTGATTTTCAAAAGGCCTTTGACAAAGTTCCCCACAAACGTTTACCGGTACTGCTAAAACTAAAAGCGCATGGAATACAAGACGGTGTGTTGAAATGGATAGAAAATTGGCTCAGCGACAGAAAGCAAAGAGTAGTCATAAACGGTAAGGCATCTAAATGGACCAATGTAAGTAGCGGGGTACCCCAGGGATCGGTACTAGGACCAATTCTCTTTCTAATTTACATCAACGACATAGATGAGGGTCTCACCTGTACAATCTCAAAATTTGCTGACGATACAAAAATTGCAAATAGCGTACTCTCAAAAGAACAAGTTGACGATATGCAACACAATCTAGATAAATTGTCATGTTGGGCCCAAATTTGGCAAATGAGTTTCAATGCGGATAAATGTAAAGTACTACATATCGGATACCTAAATGAGAAAGCAAACTATTCGATGAATGGCACTCAGCTTAAGAATGTAAACAGAGAAACCGATCTGGGAGTAACAATATCGAGTAACCTAAAACCGAGTCAACAATGTTCAGAAGTTGTTAAGAAGGCAAACAAAATAATTGGCTTTATAGGCAGGTCATTTGAGCATAAATCCAAAGAAGTTATCCTAACCCTTTACAATTCCTTAGTCCGCCCTCTTCTGGAATACTGCGTTCAATCCTGGTGCCCTTATTACCAAAAAGATATAAACAAGCTAGAACGAGTTCAACGTAGAGTTACCAAAATGATACCTAGCCTAAAGAACAAACCATACGAAGAGCGTCTTAGAGAATTAAATCTATTTCCTTTAACCCAGCGCAGATTAAGAGGTGACTTAATTCAAGTGTTCAAAATCATCAAAGGCATCGACAATATGAACTGTAGTAAGTACTTCACTATCGACCAAGCTAATTACACGCGGGGAAACGGTTGCAAAATTATTGGTAAATCTTTTAACTCACACGAATCTAAGAATTTCTTCTTCAATCGAGTTGTCAACTTGTGGAATGGGCTTCCCCGAAACGTTATAGACTGCATCACCGTTGATTCATTTAAACTCCGCCTAGACAAATATCTCGCATCAAACCCGCGACTGACTGCGTTTGTAAATGAATAACTTTATTTTATCCCCCCCTCAGTTACTAACCCATCTGTCCCCTACTAACTTCCTAATCCTGCCACGGACATTAGTTCCAGGGCAGTAATTCGCTTTCCAATGTTCCCTTACCCACTCTAAACCACTGTTTGGACACTTGATCCTCAGTGTTTTGGAGGACAAGCAACCTAGAAGTGTCACTAGATCTGTTGTTGCTTGATTTCCTTTGTACTCCTTTGTACTCCTTTGTACTTCGTCTTTGGTGTATTCTCCATTTTCATCGACTAACGGTCCAACAGTTGAAGTAACTACTTTTTTCTTTCTGATATAACTATAGAATTATTTTGGGTTTGTTTTACTTTGATTCGCAATATGTAACTCTAAGGTCTTTTTACTTTGCTTAATTAACTTTTTGGCTTTGCGTCGTAGCTCTACAAATTTTACCCGTTCTTCGTCATTTTGTGAGGATTTTAATCTATCATTAGCAAATTTTTTAGCAAGCAGGCAGTTTGAAATATCTTTATTCCACCATTTGGGCTTATTATTATGGCCTGAACGCCGTATTTTCGATGGTATGCAGTCTTGCACTGCTTTTAGGTAAGTGGTTTCGAATAACTTCCAAGATGTATTTATGTCGTTATTGTTAATTAAAAAGCTCCAGTCAGTTTCTTTAAACATAGCTCTAAGTTTATGGAAGTTTGCTTTCTTGAAATTAGGGACTTTTTCGATGCTACTATTTGGTTCGTTACTAGTAAACTTTAAAGTGAAAGTTATCGTACGATGGTCGCTGTTACTGAATTCATCACCAACATTCAAATTCTCTATCAATTCTTCTTTTGTTGCAAGTACAATGTCAAGAACGTTATTACCACGGGTCGGCGTTCGAACAAATTGATAAAGCGAACTCTCTTGCAAGTTCGTATACAAGTCATGTCCGAAGTGTGAAGCAAGAGTATCGCCCCACTTGGTCACAGGTAAATTAAAGTCGCCAAAAATTATGGTATCTTGTGAGTTACTTACATCTGCAATTTGTTCGTAAATTTCTCTGTCAGTTTGCACTGATTGAGCTGGAGGTCTGTATATTAATGCAAGTATAATTTTTGTACCTTTATTATTCTTTATTAGCAAAAAAGATGTGTCGACGTTCACAATTTGAGGTTTTGACACGAGGGTCGGGTTAAGACTTTCTTTGATATAAAATAAAACGCCACCTCCATTTTTATTTATTCGGCTGTTCTCAAACATTACATAACCGGGAAGTGAATACTCTGCTAAAAAGTCTATCTTCTGTATTGAGCCAAGATTCATCACATCATAATCTTCTGTAAACACTAGTTCCTCTAAATCTGAAAATTTATTGCGTATGCTACGAGCGTTTGCATAGAAAACCTTTAAAGTTGCGGTTTTAGAACTCGCAGAACGTTCCTTCATCGAATTTTTGGTTCTGGTCGGATCTACATTTACATTCATGGCTGTCCTCGGTCCTCGGTCGTTATCCCTGGCGGTTTTGAATTTGGGTCGTATTGGTGGAGCTTTATCCAAATTCGCAGTTCTTGACGGATTAGTATTTAATTCCTTTGTAGGTTGCCGTCCTCGCTGTCTTCGGTCCTCCTTCCTGGTTGTCCTGTGCTGAGTCGATTTCTTCTTCGAAAATCCTTCACCGCATCGTTGAGAAGACGCCCAAAAAAAAAGAAGAAAAGAGAGAGAGAGAGAGAGAGAGAGAGAGAGAGAGAGAGAGAGAGAGAGAGAGAGAGAGAGAGAGAGCCAAAATCGAAAGAAACTAATAGGAACACAATTAAGAATCCGGGTACTATAATATGTACAGTCGCGCTAATAAGTGATGTCTCGGCACCAAGTATGTGTTGATCAATAATTGGTATCAGCAATATATATATATATAAGCGTCATTTCTTCAAGTCGAGTGAAATATACAAACATGTTCCTACACCTACCCACCCTATTCAACATCTGACAGACACGAATACAGCACAGAGCGAGCCAAAGGTAATGACAGCTGGGACATGACTTATTAGCGCGACCGTACATTACATTTATATAGCAGTATAATGAACATTGGTAGCATGGTGTGAAGATAGCAGGAAGCGGAGCAATAGGGAAAACCAAGGTCAAGATTGGGCGAGTTTAAGGGGGGTCAACGGCTTTTTTTTTATCATTCTTTTATTTTCTCTTTCTCTGACTTGTATCCATTTAGCCCCATTCAGCCAACTGTGTTAAGACGTTTATTCCCATCCAGGTGTTGATTTCTTCCTGGCGAGCGATAGCGAGCCAGCATAATATGGAGAAATCCGGCTTCGCCAGACATTTTTCTATCGAAAAATGTACAAATTTAGCTTGCTGTCAAAACAAAAATATATAATATTATATGCTGGCTCGCTACCGCTCGCCTGGAAAATATTTACACCTAGATGGGGGTAAACGTCTTAAAACAGTAGGCTGAATGGGGCCGAATGGATACAAACCAAAGAGAGAGGGAGAGAAAGAGGAAAAAAGCGAGGTGGGCTCCCTTAATGGTAAAGAACCAGCCAGCGTAGGCGGAGGTATGCACTCTACCGAATGACCCTCTAATTTAATATATGTTGGGAAGTGTTGGTTTCGTACCCTGGAGAAGGAATGCTGGAAATATTTGTCACACGTATATTGGTGTGCTTGAATATATTACACACACACACACACACTTGAGAGAGAGAGAGTGAGTTACACGGAGTTACAAGGAATAGTTAGTATCTCCGAGACCTCGAAATGGAAGGAGAGAGACTGTTTAGTGTACAGTATTACACTCTTTACAGAGTGTGCAAAATACTATCTATTCTCTTCTTGAACGGCTCTACTGAAGAGCTATTTACAACTTCGAAGGGAAGTTTGTTCAAAGTAGAACAGATCTTATATGTGAAAAAGTTTCCACAGATACTAGTGCTGAACTTTTTCAATTCTAATTTCCAGCCATGTGCGTGTTGTATTCATATTGAGGCTAAACATGTTGCTATAATCCACATTGTCAAACCCATTAAGTATTTTAAAAACTTCAATGAGAGAGAGAGAGAGAGCGAGAGACAAAAACGGGAAATAACGCCATAGAAACCTGTGGAATAACTAGAATAAAGGGGACCAGGAAAGGTATCAGTGGCAGTAAGCAAAACAGATGTAGGCAGGAAGGGGGGAGGCGAATGAGGATAAAAGGAAGAATTAGAGGATATACAGGGACAAAACAAGAACAAAAACAAACAAACAAACAAACAAAAACCGGAAAGACAGTGGAGATCAGGTATAGAAAGAAAAATAAATATATATATATATAAACTAATTTATTCATTTCACTCCCAACACCAAATTCCTCCAAGTGAAATTAATGAAAGCATGTGATCCTACCGGGATTCGAACCTGGGTTACCACTTCTTAAACACTCTAATCATTAACACCATCAAGACCGGTGAAGGAGGAGAGAAAACAGGAGGGTACTAGAGATGTTTAGGACAGGAAGGAAGATGGGAAGAACGGTAGAGGAGGAAGGGAGAGGAAAAGAAGGATAGTAGAGATGTGTATAAGAGAAAAGAAGACGGGTAGAGGAGGAAGGAAGAGAAAGCAGAACAGTGATAAAGATGTATGGGAAGAACAATAGAAGGGGGAGGAAGAGAGAACACGGAAAAGGTAGTAGAAATATATCGAAGGAAAAAGAAAACGGGAATTGAAAGCAGTAGAAATATATAGAAGAGACAGGAAGATGGAAAGAACGGTAGATGAGGAAGAGAGGAAAACGAAAGGGTGATAGAACAACAGAAGAGAAAAGGGGAGAGGAACAGTAGACAGGGATAATAAAACATGATAAAACACGGGAAGAGGAAGGGGATGAGATGGTTCGGCCATATGGAACGTATGGAAAGCGAGAGAATGACTAAGAGGGTGTATGAGAGCGAGGTGGAGGGACAGAGGGGGAGAGGTAGACCGAATATGAGGTGGAAGGATGGAGTGAGGAACTACATGAACGAAGGCGGTGCTGGTTGGGGAGAGGGGCGTCGACTGACTGGGGACAGAGATGCATGGGGGCGGTTCGTTCGTGGCCACCCCTTCGGGGATCACGGCGTCAGGCAATAGATAGATAGATAGATAGGAAGGGGAGACTAAAGGTAAAGGGGGGTCACCTGCTTTTTGTTTATCTTTCTCTCCTTTTCTCTCTTTCCCTGGCTTGTATCCATTTGGCCCCATTCAGCCAACTGTGTTAAGACGTTTATCCCATCCAGGTGTCGATTTTTTTCCTGGCGAGCGAAAGCGAGCCAGCATTGTATGTAGAAATCTGGTTTCGCTGGAAACATTTTTCTATCGAAAAATGTACAAATTTAGCTTGCTGTAAAATAGAAATATATATATATGCTGGCTCGCTACCGTTCGCCAGGAAAATATTGAAACCTGGATGGGGTAAACGTCTTAAAACAGTAGCCTGAATGGGGCCGAATGGATACAAGCCAGGGAAAGCGAGAAAAGGAGAGAAAGATAAAACAAAACAAAAAACGGTGACCCCCCCCTTAACAATTTGAAGGAACCGAGATAAATAATTCGAGAGATAGAAAACTTAAAATAAATAAGAAAATGGGAAAATAATACACGCAGAGATAAAACATAAAGGGGAAACTACAAAAGAATAATACATGAAACACAGGGAGACGGTGAGAGTAAGAGAGAAAGGGTGATAAACATGGAAGTGAGAAATACAGATAGCTAAAGGAGATAGACAGAGGAAGGGTAATAGAAAAGTCTGGGTGTGTGTGTGTGTGTTTTTTTTTTTTTTTTTTGTTTTTTTTTTTTTTAAGTGAGAAAATACCCCCAAGCCCCCCTTCGAGATAAATTTGTACATTTTGCGGTAGAATATTACCCTGGCCAAATGTCGCTTCCTCCTTAACCCCTTCCGTACCAGCGACGCCCTTTTCACTTTGATTTGGCTACTATTAGACGATTTTATTCAGCTCAGGAAGGACGTCTACCCATTAAATACTACAGACTATCTCAATGAATCCTTTTAGCTACCATATAATCCTTCCTAAACTACATAAAATAGTATGAATATAGCTGAAATAAAATACAAAAGACGTCACCGGTACAGAAAGGGTTAAGCGCAGGCTCGCTATCGCTCGCCAGAATAAAATCGAGAGAGAGAGAGAGAGAGCGAGAGAGCAAGAGAGCCGTAAGAAGGCTAGCGACACCCTCAACAAAGTACATTTTAATACTCTGAATTATGCATGAGTCTGGCCCTATATACACACACAGGCTGAGAGAGAGAGAGAGAGAGAGAGAGAGAGAGAGAGATAGATAGATTGACATAGATTGACAAACATTTACATTGATACACTGGCCACACAGACCTTACGATCCAAACGAGGTGGTCAGGACTTTAATTCTAGTAGAGATGGCATACCCGATAGAAAGAAAGTTGAAGGAAAGGACATACAAAAAGAAGAGTACAAAGGAGTAAAAAGGAAATCAAGCAACAACAGGTCTAGTGACCCTTCTAGGCTGCTTGTCCTCCAAAACACTGAGGATCAAGTGTCCAAACAGTGGTTTAGAGTGGGTAAGGGAACATTGGAAAGGGAACTACTGCCCTAGAACTAATGTCCGTGGCAGGATTAGGAAGTTAGTAGGGGACAGAAGGGTTAGTAACTGAGGGGGGGATAAAATAAAGTTATTCATTTACAAACGCAGTCAGTCGCGGGTTTGATGCGAGATATTTGTCTAGGCGGAGTTTAAATGAATCAACGGTGCTGCAGTCTATAACGTCTCGGGGAAGCCCATTCCACAAGTTGACAACTTGATTGAAGAAGAAATTCTTAGATTCGTGTGAGTTAAAAGATTTACCAATAATTCTGCAACCGTTTCCCCGCGTGTAATTAGATTGGTCGATAGTGAAGTACTTACCACAGTTCATATTGTCTATGCCTTTGATGATTTTGAACACTTGAATTAAGTCACCTCTTAATCTGCGCTGGGTTAAAGGAAATAGATTTAATTCTCTAAGACGCTCTTCGTATGGTTTGTTCTTTTGGCTAGGTATAATTTTGGTAACTCTACGTTGAACTCGTTCTAGCTTGTTTATATCTTTTGTAATAAGGGCACCAGGATTGAACGCAGTATTCCAATTTTGTTTGCCTTCTTAACAACTTCTGAACATTGTTGACTCGGTTTTAGGTTACTCGATATTGTTACTCCCAGATCGGTTTCTTTGTTTACATTCTTAAGCTGAGTGCCATTCATCGAATAGTTTGCTTTCTCATTTAGGTATCCGATATGTAGTACTTTACATTTATCCGCATTGAAACTCATTTGCCAAATTTGGGCCCAACATGACAATTTATCTAGATTGTGTTGCATATCGTCAACTTGTTCTTTTGAGAGTACGCTATTTGCAATTTTTGTATCGTCAGCAAGTTTTGAGATTGTACAGGTGAGACCCTCATCTATGTCGTTGATGTAAATTAGAAAGAAAATTGGTCCTAGTACCGATCCCTGGGGTACCCCGCTACTTACATTGGTCCATTTAGATGCCTTACCGTTGATGACTACTCTTTGCTTTCTGTCGCTGAGCCAATTTTCTATCCATTTCAACACACCGTCTTGTATTCCATGCGCTTTTAGTTTTACCAGTAAACGTTTGTGGGGAACTTTGTCAAAGGCCTTTTGAAAATCAAGGTATATAATATCTACAGCTTTACTCTCATCGTAGAGGTTGAGGATATCGTGGAAGAAGTCTAAGAGGTTTGTTAAACAGGAACGTTTTTTACGAAAGCCGTGTTGAGTATCTTTAAGTAAGTTATTTGCCTCTAAGTGATTTACGAGTCTGTCTCTTATGACCGTTTCTATCATTTTACATACAATTGAGATTAAGCTAATTGGACGATAGTTACTGGGTAGGGATTTGCTGCCTTTTTTTAATATCGGTGTTACGTTGGCTAGCTTCCACTGATCAGGCATAGTCCCAGACTGCAAGGATTCATTGAATAGCAATGTCAGTGATTTGGAGAGCTCATCCTTAGCTTCCTTTAGAACTCTAGGCGAGATATTAGAACTCTAGAGGAGAGAGAGAGAGAGAGAGAGACGGGACAGAGAGACGGGACAAGGGGGATAAGAATTAATACTAAACGATGGGAAGGAGGATGGAAAGTTAAGTTAACCCCTTCTGTACCGGCGATATCCTTCTAGTTCAATTCCTGCCATATTTAGACGATGTTGCGCAGTTTAAGAAGGATCTGGGGTAGTGAAAAGGGTTAAGGGGAGGTTTTTAGTGTGTTTCTCAGACTTCCATCAAGCTTGAAATTACACCCCCTTGACTCCCTTTCAAGATGGATTTGTACATTTTTCGGTAGAAAAATGTCCCGGCTGAAAGCCGGTTCCTCTTAAATTGCAGGTTCGCTATCGCTCGCCAGGATAAAATTGACACCTGAATGGCACGAAAGGTCTTAATATGGGGTGAAAGTTCTTAAAATCGCTAAACTAATGGGGCAAACGTTTTATAATATCAAAAGCAATGGGGCTAAACATGAGGGAGAAAGGAGTCAAGAAAAAAATCCCTCGAGTGGAGATCTCCCCTTATAAGCGAGATATTTCGAAGCCTGTTACCTGCTTAACCCATTCTATACCGAAGACATCTTTTAATTTTGATGTTATCGCTATTTAGACGATTGTATTCAACTTAAGAAGAGCTTCCAGCAATTAACAGGCTTCGAACTAGCTTAATTAACCCTTTTTGCAACCACAGATCCTTCTTAAACTGCACACAATCGTCTAAATATAGCTAGAATTGAATGCAAAAGACGTCCCCCGGTACAGAAGGGGTTAAGGTCCTTATTGAAGTGAATAAGTCTAAATTTAGCTAGACTATATTTGAAAAGGCTTCACCGGTACAAAAGGGGTTAAGGGGGGTGACCTGTTTTTGTTCTGTCCTTTTCTATCTTTCTCTGGCTTGTATCCATTTGGCCCCATTCAGCCTACTGTTTTAAGACGTTTATCCCCATCCAGGTGTCAATTTCTTACTGGTGAGCGGTAGCGAGCCAGCATATTTTTAATTTTTATTAGACAGCAGGCTAAATTTGTACAGTACATTTTTCGATAGAAAACTGTCTCCCGGATTTCTTCATATAATGCTGGCTCGCTATCGCTCGCCAGGAAGAAATCGACACCTAGATGGGGATAAACGTCTTAAAATAGTTGGCTGAATGGGGCCAAATGGATACAAGCCAGAGAAAGAGAGAAAAGGACAGAAATAAAAAAAGCAGGTCACCCCTCCTTAAAGGGTAAAAGGCTAGAAGATGGAGGAGGAAGAAGGTATGGAGGAGAAAAATAATGGAAGGGAATTAAAGAAGAAAGGACACGCAGACCAAAATAGAGAAGTTATAGTCCTCCGTTCATTCGAGAAATCGTAACCTCTAACCTCTGTAACTCAAAATAGGGCTAGAGCAAATGAGCTGTCCATTTATACACCTATTCCCTAGCCAAGTCTTCCTATTTGGTATATATATATATATATATATGAGCTCGATGACTAGTCCTTTTTGAGTTATGAGAGGTTAGGGGTTAGGCTTTCTGCCAACCTAGAATGAACGGACTATAGTGGAAGGGTTAAGGGGAGGTTTTTAGTTGATTCCCTAGACTTCCATCAAGCTTAAAATTACTCCCCCTTGACCCCCTTTCAAGATAAATTTGTACATTTTTCGGTAGAAAAATTTCCCGGCCGAAGGCCGGTTCCCCTTAAATTACAGGCTCGCTATCGCTCGCCTGGAAAAAATCGACACCTAAATGGCACGAATGGTCTTAAAATTGACAGAAATGGGGCGAGGGTTCTTAAAATCGCCAAACTAATGGGGCAAGCGTCTTTAAATCTCACAAGCAATGGGGCTAAACATGAGGGAGAAAGGGGTCCAGAAAAAAATCCCTCAAGTCGATATCTCCCCTTAAGAAGCAAAGGATTGTGGAGGTCTCCGGAGATGGTGTACGGTACGGTATGGAAGGTTGTTAAGGGGACAGTGCTTATTTTTTTGGCGTTATATTTCTTTATATATTTTCATTTGTTTTTGTTAGTTTCCTCCCTACACCTCCATCAAACTTAACAATGTAGCCATTAGATCCGGTTCCTCCACAATTACAGGCTCGCTATCGCTCGGCAGGAAAAAAATCGACACCTAAATTACACGAAAAGTCAATATTAACAAAGAAATATGGCGAAATGTCTTAAAATCGCCAAACTAATGGGCCAAACGTCTTATAATCTGAAAACCAATATGGCTAAACATGAAGAAGTGTTTCCAGAAAAACAGCCAATCTCCCCTTAAAATAGGAAGGATTTGTAGACAGTGACATTATATACTAACCACTTCTTCTGTAGTAAGTTGTCGCTTAACCCTTTGAGTACCAGCGACGTGTGATATATTTTATTCTAGCTATATTTAGACAGTAGTGTGCAGTTTAGGAAAGATGTGTGGTAGCTAAAAGGGTTGGTTGAGATCATTTGAAAGTCTTATTGCTAGAGGTCCTTCATAAGCTGAACAAATCGTCTAATAGTTGCCAGAATATGATGGAAAGGACGTCCCTGGTACTGAAGGGGTTAACGCCATGTAAAATACCACATGTAAGAGAGAGAGAGAGAGAGAAAATAACAGGGAGGGAGAGTGAGAGAAAAATGCTGTAGGGAGATGAGATTAATGACACCACAAGGGAGAACAATTGTGATGCAGACACCCCCCCCCCCCCCCTGGCTGTTGTGTTGTGGGGGAGTGTAGGGTGACAGAGTGGGTGAGAGAGAGAATGAGTGTGTGTGTGTGTGTGTGAGAGAGAGAGAGAGGGAGTGTGTACATACAAAGGAGTACAACGAAAGTTAAGCAGCAACAGGTCTTGCGACCCCTCAAGGTTGCTTGCCCTCTAAAATCACTGTTATTCAAAAGTGTCCACCAGTGGTTCAGAGTGAGTAAGGGACAATTGGAAAGGGAAGCACTGCCTTAAGACCAATGTCCCTGGCAGGATTAAATGTTAGTATGGGACAATTTGGTTTAATAAAATAACACGGCTACAAGTGATCCTCGATGTATCCGAGAACAAAGTAATTAATTTACAAAATTATGCAGTCAGTCGTGGGTTTAAGGCGAGGTGTTTGTCTATGCGATGTTTAAAAGAATCAACGGTGCTGCAGTATATAACGTCTCTAGGAAGCCCATTCCACAAGTTCACAACTCAATTGAAGACGACATTCTTTGACTCGTGTGACTGAAAAGAATTAGCAATGATTTTGCAACCATTTTCCCGCATGTAGTTTGATTGGTCGATCGTAAAGTATTTATTACAGTTCATATTGTCGATACCTTTGATGATTTTGAGGACTTGAATTAGGTCACCTCTTAAGCTGCGCTGGGTTAAAGGAAACAAACTTAATTATCTCAAGATGCTCCTCGAACAGTTTTTTTTATTTTTAGATTAGGTATCATTTTGGTTAATCTACGCTGGACTCGTTCAAGTTTATCAACATCTTTTTGGTAGTAAGGACACCAGGATTGAAAGCAATATTCCAGAAGAGGACGGAGTAGGGAATTGTAAAGTGTGAGGATTACATCTTTGGATTTTGCTTGAATGACCTGCCTATAAAGACAATTATTTGATTTGCCTTTTTAACCCAACTTCTGAACATTGTTGACTGGGTTTCAGGGTACTCGATATTGTTACTCATCAATCAATTTATCTGAGTGCCATTCAATGAGAGAGAGAGAGAGAGAGGGAGAGGGAGAGGGAGAGAGACGACGACGAAACGTGAAAAAATAGAACAAAGTAGAAACCACCAAAAAGAAAACAAGGGAAGGTGTTGTCATTTGGAGGTAAATGCGGAGGAGAAGATGGAGACAAACGAGGGGGGGGGGGATTGAAAGGGGGTATTTCCAGATTGAGTTTCGCCGCCATACAAAAATAGTGGAAGAAAGGGTTGGGCGTAAATAGGTTAAAAATAGGAGATGGGCGGTGTTTGAGGAGGGGGGAGTGACGGGGGAGAGAGAAAAAGCAGGGGACATTAGCATAGGAAGGTGTGTTTGTGTGGGTGTGAGCGAGTGTTTGTGTGTGTGTGTGTGTGTGTGTGTGACATGGAGATAGAGAGTGAGGGTGAGTTATAAGGAGTTACAAGGAATATTTAGTATCTTGGAAACCTTACCGTCCATTCCGAGAAGATACTCGAAGTGGAAGGAGAGAGACTGTTTAGTGCACTACACTCGTTACCGAGTGTGTAAAAATACTATCTACTATCTTTCTTGAACTGGTCTACTGAACAACTGTTTACAACTTCTTAGGGTAGTTTGTTCCATGATCCAGGTAGAACAAATCTAGTATGGGATTTTTTCCACAAATGATAGTGCTTAACCTTTTCAATTCTAACTTCCAGCAATAGTTGCGTGCTGTATTCATATTTAGGCTAAACATGTTGCTATAATTCACATTATCATTAGCTATAACGTATTGCAAGTAAAGGGGTATAAAGCTATCACAATTAGCTTTATGAACTCCACTCATTCCTTCGAGGCTTCATAGACTAATCTAAGCATAGGTAGAATAAACTTGTGTGTATATATACAGTATATATATATATACCGGTATATATATATATATATATATATATATATATATATACCGGGTATATATATATATACTGTATATATATATTGTATATATTAATAAGACGTCACCTGTGCTGAAGGGGTTAATTGAGAGTATAAGCTGTACAGTTGGTCGAAGGAATTTAATTGTTTTCATGGGGAGGCATTTGTTTTTTGCCCCATTAGTTTGGCGATATTAATACCTTTTGCCCCATTACTTTGTCAATTTTAAGACCTGTCGTTCCAATTAGCTGTCTTTTTTCCGGGCGAGCGCAAGCGAGCCTTTAATTTAGTAAAAATCGGCCGAAAGCCAGTATTTTTCTACCAAAAATATGTACAAATTTATCTGGAAGGTGGGTCTTGAGGGTGTTATTTAGAAAGTTAAACTGTTTCCACACATCCTCACCATAAACATAAGATAAAGTCCATAATGCCATATGCTTGGCCAAGGCGACGAGTTGCACCAAGGTAGTTAAGGGGATAGTGGCTGTTTAAGGGGATAGTGGCTGTTTAAGGGGATAGTGGCTGTTTAAGGGGATAGTGGCTGTTTAAGGGGATAGTGGCTGTTTAAGGGGATAGTGGCTGTTTTTTTGGTCTATTCATTCATGTATTCGTGTATTTTTCAGTTTCCTCGCTAGACCTCCATCAAGCTTAGAAAAACACCCCCTAGACCCGCCTTCAAATTATATTTGTACATTTTTCGGTAGAAAAATGTCCTGGCCGAAGACCGGTTCCTCTTAAAATTACAGGCTCGCTATCGCTTGCCAGGAAAAAAATCGACCTAAATGGCACGAAAGGTCTTAAAATTGACAGCGAAAGGTGATAAAATCGCCAAACTAATGAACCGAACGTCTTAAGATATCAAAACTAATGGGGCTAAGCATGAGGGAGAAGGGGTAAAACAAAATCTATAATCTATCTAAGGTCTTTTTTGTCATATAAACATGTTTGAGTAGATCAAAGACCTGAACTTAGGTCTCAGACTAAGAGACCTTTGACCCCAATTGCTTTGACTTCACGTTCAGTACCTCAAAAGCCAGCATGAGAGCTTGTGGCGAATAACTTATAATCAAGGTACCATCTGCAAACTTGAAGCCAGTGACCTAGACATTGCTGACCTAGGCTGTCCAGCCCAATAACCAGCCCATACAATTGTTAACATCGGTAAGCTTAACACGCCTGTTTTACTCCTGAATTGACATATAAGGAGGAGGTTGTTTGCCCACCACACTGAACAGCACTGTGTTTCAGAAGAGTCCAACCACCAGATCAATAAATGCCGGGGAGAAAAATAAACAGTCTTTCAGAGTCTCCCGATTCATTGAATCAAAAGCCTTTTTAAGATTAACATAGATTTAAGCAGTCCCTCTTAAACTCAAGCCAGCCCCAAATGGACACTTCACCATCCCTCGTCTAGTCTTAGCAAGCCTATATTTGTTTTCATTGCCTTTTTTTCTATAACCATTTTTTTGTTTTTCACTTCTTACGTCTCTCTGCTTTTCCTTTTTGTGTTTTCCATTGTAAATTGACTCCCTTACTCCCAAATTTCTTCCTGTCCCCAACTTCTCTGCACAAGCTCTCCAATTCCCCAGGATCCCCAATTCACCCCAGGCTCTCCAACTCACCCCAGGCCGCCCAATTTCCCTCCCCAGCAGTGTCCTAACAAGCAACCTAACACCCCCACTGTCGCCAGCCAGCCCGGCCCAAAAGTGTCAGGTTCTTGTTACCCAGAGGGACACTTCGCCTCCCCTCACATCGCCGAGCCTCACTACCACCAAACCTTTCAGTTCTAGTCTAGGCTGTTTTTCCTCTTCCTATGTTGCTGTATCTTCCCTTTTCTCTTCGTTCTCTGCTGTTTTCCCTCTTTCCATGTTGTATTCTCTTCGTTATTCCTCTCATGCTGTTTTCCCCTCTTTCCATGTTGCTGTCTCTTTCCTTTCTAGTCTCTGCTGTCTTCCCTCTTTCTATGTTGCAGTCTCTTCCTCTTTATCTTCGTTATTCCTATTTCTTGCTGTTTTTTCCTCTTTCCTTGTTGCAGTTTCTCCCCCTTTCTCTTCATTCTCTGCTGTTTTTCCCTCTTTCTATGTTGCAGTCTCTTCCTTTTCTCTTCGTTATTCCTGTCTCTTGCTGTTTTTCCCCTTTTCCATATTGTAATATCTTCCTTTTCCTTTCTAGTCTCTGCTGTTTTTCCCTATTTCCATGTTGCAGTCTCTTTTCTCTCATCTGCTTTATTCCTGTATCTTGCTCTTTTTCCCTCTGTCCATGTTTCATTCTCTTCCCTTTCCTTTCTAGTCTCTTCTGTTTTCCCTCTTTCTAATTTCCCAAGACCCCCCAATTTCCCCAGACCCCCCAATTTCCCCTGACCCCCCAATTTCCCCAGATCCCCCAATTTCCCCAGACCCCCCAATTTCCCCAGACCCCCCAATTTCCCCAGACCCCCCAATTTCCCCAGACCCCCCAATTTCACCAGACCCCCCAATTTTCCCCAGACCCTCCAATTTTCCCCAGACCCTCCAATTTTCCCCAGACCCTCCAATTTTCCCAGACCCCCCAATTTTCCCAGACCCACCAATTTCCCCAGACCACCAAATTTCCCCGGACCCCCCAATTTCCCCAGACACACACCAATTTCCCCAGACACCCCAATTTCCCCAGACACCCCGATTTCCCCAGACACCCCGATTTCCAGACACCCCAATATCCCCAGACACCCCAATTTCCCCAGACCCCCAATTTCCCCAGACCCCCCAATTTCCTCAGACCCCCCAATTTCCCCAGACCCCCCAATTTCCCCAGACACCCCAATATCCCCAGACACCCCAATATCCCCTGACACCCAATATCCCCAGACACCCCAATATCCCCAGACACCCCAATTTCCCCAGACACCCCAATTTCCCCAGTCACCCAAATTTCCCTAGACACCCCAATTTCCCCAGATCCCCCAGATCCCCCAATTTCCCCAGACCCCCCCAATTTCCCCAGACACACACCAATTTCCTCACACACCCCAATTCCTCTCCCCAGACCCCCCAATTTAGTCCATACACCACAGTACCCCTCCCCCGTTGTAATTTTTGTTTCGCTTTTTATGTTTATTCCCCTTTTCTCTTTGCATTCACTTTGCTATATTTCGTTGTTTTGTCTATCTATCTATCTATATACTCGGGCCCAATCCCCCACTTCTCCTATTTTTGTTTTCGTTGTTTTGTGATTTTTTTTTCCGCTTTGCAGTCTCTTCTTGTATCTGCTTTATTTCACGTCATTTTTTGTTTGTGTAGTTTATCTTCTATTTTCTCTTCTTCACCATTTCTATGCCTTTTCTCTCACATTCCCTTTACTTTTCTTGCTCTGCTTGATTCCACTTCATTTATATGTGTAGTTTATCTTCTATTGTCTCTTCTTTACCATTTATCTGCCTTTTCTCTCATTCCCTTTTCTTTTCTTTCCTTGTCTTTCCTCCCCCTTCTTTTTGTCCCCCTTTCTATTCTTCCCCATTCTCTTCTTCCCTTTTCTTTTCTCTCCCAGATTTCCCCCCCCCCCACCCCCCCCCGTAGGGAGCTAACCATCATCGCCACACCCTCACTGTCGCCAGCCAACTCGGCCCAAAGGTGTCTAGGGTTCGGGTTTTTACTTATAGTCGGGTTTGTTTCATCTGGCGGTAAACTGAATACCTTATTAACAGATTTCACGATATTTAATTATATTTTAGTATTTTGCTTTATAATTTATTTTTACCATCGTTCTTAACCCCTTCTGTACCGGCGACTTATTTTTCATTATATTCTGGCTACTATTAGACGATTTTATTCAGTTTAAAGAGGGCCCCCAGCAATTACCAGGCTTCGAACTAGCTCACTTAGGCCTAACCCTTTTTACTACCACAAATCCTTTTATAATGGGATTATTAATGGCACAACATCATCTAAATATAGCAAAAATACAATACAAAAGACGTCAACGGTACAGAAGTGGTTAACACCAATAACCCCCTAATGACATCAATGAAAGCATGTGATTCTCCCAGGATTCGAAAATAGGATATCTCATACAGAATTTACACGCTCTAACCATTACACCATCAAGACATAAGAAACTATTATGTTTCTGTGTTGTGTTAAGGGGAGATTTCCACCTGAGGGATATTTTTCTGGACCCCTTTCTCCCTCATGTTTAGCCCCATCGCTTTTGAGATTTTAAGATGTTTTCACCATTAGTTTGGCGATTTTAAGAACTTTCGTCCCATTTCTGTCAATTTTAAGACCTTTCATGCCATTTAGGTGTCGATCTTTTCCTGGCGAGCGGTAGCGAGCCTGTAATTTAGGAGGAACCGGCCTTTGGCCGGGAAATTTTTCTACCGAAAAATGTAAAAATTTAGCTCGAAAGATGGTCTTGGGTGGCATTTTTTTAAGCTTATTGGAGGTATAGGCAGCCCACTAAAAACCTCCCCTTAATGCTATATTTCAACACCATACTTCGCTCAAATATTGTCGTAATAATTGAATTATATATAGAATATATAGAAACTTCGCCCCACCTTCTATTTCTCTGTTCTTCTGTGTGTTTCGTTTAATTCTCTTTCACGTCTTTCTTTTTATTGTAAATTATCTTTCCCAAGCTTCCCAACGCCTCCGCACAATCTCCCAAATATCCCCCTAACCACCTATATTTCTCCCCATTTCACCCCAGCCCCCAATTTCACACCCAGGCACACAATTTCACTCCAGGCCCCCAATTTCACTCCAGACTCCCAATTTCACCCTAGACCCCCAATTTCACAACCCCCAATTTCACCCCAGATGTCCAATTACACCTAGACCCCAAATTTCACCCTAGGCCCCCAATTACACCCTAGACCCCCAATTTCACTCTAGACCCCCAATTTCACCCCAGACCCCCAATTTCACCCCAGACCCCCAATTTCACCCCCCAGACCCCCAATTTCACCCCAGGTCGTCCAATTTCACCCCAGGCCGTCCAATTTCACCCCAGGTCCCCAATTTCACCCTACGCCCCAATTTCACCCAAGGCCCCCAATTTTACCCCAGGCCACCGATTTTCACCCAAGGCCCCCATTTTCACCCCAGATCCCCAATTTCACCCCAGGGCCCCCAATTTCACCCCAGGCCCCCAATTTCACCCCAGATCCTTAATTTCACCCCAGGCCCTCAATTTCACCCCAGGCCCCCCAATTTCACCCCAGGCCCCCCAATTTCACCCCAGGTCCCAAATTTCACCCCAGGGCCCCCAATTTCACCCCAGTTCCCAATTTCAACCCAGGGCCCCCAATTTCACCCAGGACCCCCAATTTCACCCAGGTCCTCCAATTTCACCCCAGGGCCCCCAATTTCACCCCAGGGCCCCCAATTTCACCCTAGACCCCCAATGTTATACCCCCTCCCTTGCAGTGTTCCAACAAACCACCCTAGCTACACCCACACTGTCGCTATCTATCCTCTTCTTCACTTTTGCCTTCCAGTGTTTAGTCTCTTATCTCTTTAACCCCTTCTGTACCGGCGACGTCTTTTTAACTTTATTCTGGCTACTATTCGACGATTTTATTCAGTTTAAAAAGGGCCTCCAGCAATTAACAGGCTTCGAACTATTTAAAAAGACGTTGCCGGTAAAGAAAGGGTTAACTGTATGTTCTTATAGTTTTTGTTTGCATATATTTTGTTGTTGTAGTCGTTCCCTATGCTGCCTGGCCGAACAGACCCGAGTCCCTAAGGAAGGCCATGGCCACGATCGCCTTTCCCACAGGGCTCTCAAGGAGTGTAGATTGTGTTGTTGGCGTAAGTGATTGTGTAGAATTCAGTCTTCTATGATGTGTTTAATAGTATGGGGTGCTGTGTTGCATCCTGGGCAGGTGTCGACGACGGAGATATCCAGTCTCTTCTCATAGCTCAGAAGAGCTGGATGGTGCCCACATCTCAGCCTGGCCAGGTGGACTCTGTCCTCGCTAGGAAGGGAGGATTCAGAAGGATAGAGTTGGAGGTCGTGCCTGCAGCTGCGTATTGTCTATGGATGTGCTTTTGGAAACTGGTTTGGGGTGGGCAGGGAGGGAGAAATGACAGTATTTGTGTGTGATACCGTGTGCTGGGTGTTGTTTTGATATTTATCGGTGTGTGTGGGTGTGCTGGTATATTGTTCTTGTCTTCTCCCTTCTTTTCTTCCTCGTTTTCCTCT
Organism: Lithodes maja; assembly: GCA_037953745.1. Classification (NCBI taxonomy): domain Eukaryota; kingdom Metazoa; phylum Arthropoda; class Malacostraca; order Decapoda; family Lithodidae; genus Lithodes; species Lithodes maja. Next base: position 20,016 of record JBAKBP010032142.1, read on the forward strand.
CTCCCTATTAATATTGTTCTATTGTTTTTATCCATATTACTATTATTTTTCCAGTGGCAGAACCTTGTATTTATATATATATATATATATATATATTTTTTTTTGTGACCCCTGTTCTCTTCTGTTTCACTGTAGCCCCAAAGTGTCGGATTCTTGTTACCCATACGGACACTTTGCCTCCCCTCGCCTATAGCCTTCACGTTCTCTTCTCTATGTTTTATATTTTCTGTTTTAAGGGGACAGTGGTTATTTTTTGGAATCTACTTATATTTATATATACATTTATTTATTTATTTTTGTTTCCTCGCTAGACCTCCATCAAGCTTAAAAACGCACTCCCTAGACCTCCCTTCAAGATAAATTTTTATATTTTTCGATAGAAAAATTTCCCGGCCAAAGGCCGGTTTCTCTTAAAATCACATCTCGCTATCGCTCGCCAGGAGAAAATCGACTGGCACGAAAGGGCTTGATATTGATATGAAGTGGGACGAAAGGTTTTAAAATCGACAAACTAATGGGGCGAACGTCTTAATATATGAAAACGAATGCGGCTAAACACCAGGGAGAAGGGGGCCAGAAAAACCATCCCATCCCCCCTTAAGCTTGTTATGTTAGCTTCTCTTACTTTAAGCTTGTTATGTTAGCTTCTCTTACTTTAAGCTTGTTATGTTAGCTTCTCTTACTTTAAGCTTGTTATGTTAGCTTCTCTTACTTTAAGCTTGTTATGTTAGCTTCTCTTACTTTAAGCTTGTTATGTTAGCTTCTCTTACTTTAAGCTTGTTATGTTAGCTTCTCTTACTTTAAGCTTGTTATGTTAGCTTCTCTTACTTTAAGCTTGTTATGTTAGCTTCTCTTACTTTAAGCTTGTTATGTTAGCTTCTCTTACTTTAAGCTTGTTAGCTTCTCTTACTTTAAGCTTGTTATGTTAGCTTCTCTTACTTTTAGCTTGTTATGTTAGCTTCTCTTACTTTAAGCTTGTTATGTTAGCTTCTCTTACTTTAAGCTTGTTATGTTAGCTTCTCTTACTTTTAGCTTGTTATGTTAGCTTCTCTTACTTTAAGCTTATGTTAGCTTCTCTTACTTTAAGCTTGTTATGTTAGCTTCTCTTACTTTTAGCTTATGTTAGCTTCTCTTACTTTAAGCTTGTTATGTTATCTTCTCTTACTTTAAGCTTGTTATGTTAGCTTCTCTTACTTTAAGCTTGTTATGTTAGCTTCTCTTACTTTTAGCTTGTTATGTTACCTTTTCTTACTTTAAGCTTGTTATGTTAGCTTCTCTTACTTTTAGCTTCTTATGTTAGCTTCTCTTTAAGCTTGTTATGTTAGCTTCTCTTACTTTTAGCTTATGTTAGCTTCTCTTACTTTAAGCTTATGTTAGCTTCTCTTACTTTAAGCTTCTTATGTTACCTTCTCTTACTTTAAGCTTGTTATGTTAGCTTCTCTTACTTTAAGCTTGTTATGTTAGCTTCTCTTACTTTTAGCTTATGTTAGCTTCTCTTACTTTAAGCTTGTTATGTTAGCTTCTCTTACTTTAAGCTTATGTTAGCTTCTCTTACTTTAAGCTTATGTTAGCTTCTCTTATTTTAAGCTTGTTATGTTAGCTTCTCTTACTTTAAGCTTGTTATGTTAGCTTCTCTTACTTTAAGCTTGTTATGTTAGCTTCTCTTACTTTTAGCTTGTTATGTTAGCTTCTCTTACTTTAAGCTTGTTATGTTAGCTTCTCTTACTTTAAGCTTATGTTAGCTTCTCTTACTTTAAGCTTGTTATGTTAGCTTCTCTTACTTTAAGCTTGTTATGTTAGCTTCTCTTACTTTAAGCTTGTTATGTTAGCTTCTCTTACTTTAAGCTTGTTATGTTAGCTTCTCTTACTTTTAGCTTGTTATGTTAGCTTCTCTTACTTTAAGCTTGTTATGTTAGCTTCTCTTACTTTAAGCTTGTTATGTTAGCTTCTCTTACTTTAAGCTTGTTATGTTAGCTTCTCTTACTTTAAACTTGTTATGTTAGCTTCTCTTACTTTAAGCTTGTTATGTTAGCTTCTCTTACTTTAAGCTTGTTATGTTAGCTTCTCTTACTTTAAGCTTGTTATGTTAGCTTCTCTAACTTTTAGCTTGTTATGTTAGCTTCTCTTACTTTAAGCTTGTTATGTTAGCTTCTCTTACTTTAAGCTTGTTATGTTAGCTTCTCTTACTTTAAGCTTGTTATGTTAGCTTCTCTTACTTTTAGCTTGTTATGTTAGCTTATCTTACTTTAAGCTTGTTATGTTAGCTTCTCTTACTTTAAGCTTGTTATGTTAGCTTCTCTTACTTTAAGCTTGTTATGTTAGCTTCTCTTACTTTAAGCTTGTTATGTTAGCTTCTCTTACTTTTTATCTGATTATTTTTCTTCTTTGTTTTGTCTTTTTCTCTTGTCGTTCATATCCCCTTCGTTATTCTGTTGTCTTCCATTGTATCTAGATCTTCGTTTTCTCAATCGCTCATTTTCCTCAAGTCACCCAACTTCTCAATTTTTGTTTCAGTCTCTCAGTTTCTTCATTCTCAATTTCCGCAGCCACTCAATATTCCCAGTCACCCCAATTTTCCAGCTCCCTTATAATACGCATCTTCCATTTATCCTGGCTATTAGTAAACAATTTTATTCAGTTTAGGAAGAAATTGTGAGTCAGAGGGCGCAAAGACATCCTCCCAGCCACTCCGGTACCCCAATCTACCAAGTAACCTCCCAATAGGGATGTTTACGTTGTCTGTATTTTTTTTTTCTTAATCGTGTGCTGGATGGATATAAAAGAGCCCATTGTGGTTTAAAATAGCGAGCGACTATTGCTCTTTCAACTTTGAGGGAGACATTTGTTACAGGTAGCTTTGCCTTTTATCGCCTTCATAAACATAGAAAATAACAAACAGAATCCTTACTGCTCCACCTGTTGATTTTGGATGGCCTTGCATTGCTTATGAGAGCTTTTGAATGACCTCAATGGGCAGCTGTGTCTTCCTTTCCCCAACCCCTATTTTCCCTAGGTCCTCCAGTCTCCCCACACACCCCTATTTTCCCCAGGTTCCCCCCGCCTTCCCCACACCCCTAGTATCCCCCAGGCCGCCCAATTTCCCTCCCCAGCAGTGTCCTAACAAGCAACCTAACACCCCCACTGTCGCCAGCCAGCCCGGCCCAAAAGTGTCAGGTTCTTGTTACCCAGAGGGACACTTTTGGCCTACCCTTACCTTTAACTCACTTCACCTCACATCCAGCGAGCCTTCCCTTTCTCTTCTGTTCGCTTCACTCTTTCCCCTTCTGCCTCTCCTTTTCTTTTATCTTCTACCTCAAATATCATGCATCAAATCCGCGACTGACTGCGTTTGTAAATGAATAACTGTATTTTATTCCCCCCCTCAAATTCATCAAGGATTATTGCGTACGGTATTTATATTATTAAGACGTTACTCTCTTTTTCCCAGATATACGAAAGATCACTTATAACTGTGTAATGTTACTAACCCATCTACCCCCTATTAACTTCCTAATCCTCACAC
>JBAKBP010032143.1:0-23537 GCA_037953745.1 Lithodes maja
GGTGATGATTGCATGATACGCCTTAAGACAATTGTAGGTGATGATTGCATGATACGCCTTAAGACAATTGTAGGTGATGATTGCATGATACGCCTTAAGACAATTGTAGGTGATGATTGCATGATACGCCTTAAGACAATTGTAGGTGATGATTGCATGATACGCCTTAAGACAATTGTAGGTGATGATTGCATGATACGCCTTAAGATAATTGTAGGTGATGATTGTAGGATACGCCTTAAGACAATTGTAGGTGATGATTGCATGATACGCCTTAAGACAATTGTAGGTGATGATTGTAGGATACGCCTTAAGACAATTGTAGGTGATGATTGCATGATACGCCTTAAGACAATTGTAGGTGATGATTGTAGGATACGCCTTAAGACAATTGTAGGTGATGATTGTAGGATACGCCTTAAGACAATTGTAGGTGATGATTGCATGATACGCCTTAAGACAATTGTAGGTGATGATTGTAGGATACGCCTTGAAGACAATTGTAGGTGATGATTGTAGGATACGCCTTAAGACAATTGTAGGTGATGATTGTAGGATACGCCTTAAGACAATTGTAGGTGATGATTGTAGGATACGCCTTAAGACAATTGTAGGTGATGATTGTAGGAAACGCCTTAAGACAATTGTAGGTGATGATTGCATGATACGCCTTAAGACAATTGTAGGTGATGATTGCATGATACGCCTTAAGACAATTGTAGGTGATGATTGCATGATACGCCTTAAGACAATTGTAGGTGATGATTGCATGATACGCCTTAAGACAATTGTAGGTGATGATTGCATGATACGCCTTAAGACAATTGTAGGTGATGATTGCATGATACGCCTTAAGACAATTGTAGGTGATGATTGCATGATACGCCTTAAGACAATTGTAGGTGATGATTGCATGATACGCCTTAAGACAATTGTAGGTGATGATTGCATGATACGCCTTAAGACAATTGTAGGTGATGATTGCATGATACGCCTTAAGATAATTGTAGGTGATGATTGTAGGATACGCCTTAAGACAATTGTAGGTGATGATTGCATGATACGCCTTAAGACAATTGTAGGTGATGATTGTAGGATACGCCTTAAGACAATTGTGATGATTGCAGGATACGCCTTGAAGACAGATTGTAGGTGATGGATTGCATGATACGCCTTAAGACAATTTATCTGACTATGAGTTGTAGGATACGCCTTAAGACAATTGTAGGTGATGATTGTAGGATACGCCTTAAGACAATTGTAGGTGATGATTGCATGATACGCCTTAAGACAATTGTAGGTGATGATTGCATGATACGCCTTAAGACAATTGTAGGTGATGATTGCATGATACGCCTTAAGACAATTGTAGGTGATGATTGCATGATACGCCTTAAGACAATTGTAGGTGATGATTGCATGATACGCCTTAAGACAATTGTAGGTGATGATTGTAGGATACGCCTTAAGACAATTGTAGGTGATGATTGCATGATACGCCTTAAGACAATTGTAGGTGATGATTGCATGATACGCCTTAAGACAATTGTAGGTGATGATTGCATGATACGCCTTAAGACAATTGTAGGTGATGATTGCATGATACGCCTTAAGACAATTGTAGGTGATGATTGCATGATACGCCTTAAGACAATTGTAGGTGATGATTGCATGATACGCCTTAAGACAATTGTAGGTGATGATTGCATGATACGCCTTAAGACAATTGTAGGTGATGATTGCATGATACGCCTTAAGACAATTGTAGGTGATGATTGCATGATACGCCTTAAGACAATTGTAGGTGATGATTGCATGATACGCCTTAAGACAATTGTAGGTGATGATTGTAGGATACGCCTTAAGACAATTGTAGGTGATGATTGCATGATACGCCTTAAGACAATTGTAGGTGATGATTGTAGGATACGCCTTAAGACAATTGTAGGTGATGATTGTAGGATACGCCTTAAGACAATTGTAGGTGATGATTGTAGGATACGCCTTAAGACAATTGTAGGTGATGATTGTAGGATACGCCTTAAGACAATTGTAGGTGATGATTGTAGGATACGCCTTAAGACAATTGTAGGTGATGATTGTAGGATACGCCTTAAGACAATTGTAGGTGATGATTGGCATAGGATACGCCTTAAGACAATTGTAGGTGATGATTGTAGGATACGCCTTAAGACAATTGTAGGTGATGATTGTAGGATACGCCTTAAGACAATTGTAGGTGATGATTGTAGGATACGCCTTAAGACAATTGTAGGTGATGATTGTAGGATACGCCTTGAACCCAATTGTAGGTGATGATTGTAGGATACGCCTTAAGACAATTGTAGGTGATGATTGCATGATACTCCTTAAGACAATTGTAGGTGATGATTGCATGATACGCCTTAAGACAATTGTAGGTGATGATTGCATGATACGCCTTAAGACAATTGTAGGTGATGATTGCATGATACGCCTAAAGACAATTGTAGGTGATGATTGTAGGAAACGCCTCAAGACAATTGTAGGTGATGATTGCATGATACGCCTTAAGACAATTGTAGGTGATGATTGCATGATACGCCTTAAGACAATTGTAGGTGATGATTGCATGATACGCCTTAAGACAATTGTAGGTGATGATTGCATGATACGCCTTAAGACAATTGTAGGTGATGATTGCATGATACGTCTTAAGACAATTGTAGGTGATGATTGCATGATACGCCTTAAGACAATTGTAGGTGATGATTGTAGGATACGCCTAAAGACAATTGTAGGTGATGATTGTAGGAAACGCCTTAAGACAATTGTAGGTGATGATTGCATGATACGCCTTAAGACAATTGTAGGTGATGATTGCATGATACGCCTTAAGACAATTGTAGGTGATGATTGCATGATACGCCTTAAGACAATTGTAGGTGATGATTGCATGATACGCCTTAAGACAATTGTAGGTGATGATTGCATGATACGTCTTAAGACAATTGTAGGTGATGATTGCATGATACGCCTTAAGACAATTGTAGGTGATGATTGCATGATACGCCTTAAGACAATTGTAGGTGATGATTGCATGATACGCCTTAAGACAATTGTAGGTGATGATTGCATGATACGCCTTAAGACAATTGTAGGTGATGATTGTAGGATACGCCTTAAGACAATTGTAGGTGATGATTGTAGGAAACGCCTTAAGACAATAATTGTAGGTGATGATTGCATGATACGCCTTAAGACAATTGTAGGTGATGATTGCATGATACGCCTTAAGACAATTGTAGGTGATGATTGCAAGATACGCCTTAAGACAATTGTAGGTGATGATTGCATGATACGCCTTAAGACAATTGTAGGTGATGATTGCATGATACGCCTTAAGACAATTGTAGGTGATGATTGTAGGATACGCCTTAAGACAATTGTAGGTGATGATTGTAGAAAACGCCTTAAGACAATTGTAGGTGATGATTGCATGATACGCCTTAAGACAATTGTAGGTGATGATTGTAGGATACGCCTTAAGACAATTGTAGGTGATGATTGCATGATACGCCTTAAGACAATTGTAGGTGATGATTGTAGGATACGCCTTAAGACAATTGTAGGTGATGATTGCATGATACGCCTTAAGACAATTGTAGGTGATGATTGTAGGATACGCCTTAAGACAATTGTAGGTGATGATTGCATGATACGCCTTAAGACAATTGTAGGTGATGATTGTAGGATACGCCTTGAAGACAATTGTAGGTGATGATTGTAGGATACGGCTTAAGACAATTGTAGGTGATGATTGTAGGATACGCCTTGAAGACAATTGTAGGTGATGATTGTAGGATACACCTTAAGACAATTGTAGGTGATGATTGTAGGATACGCCTTGAAGGCAATTGTAGGTGATGATTGTAGGATGCGCCTTGAAGACAATTGTAGGTGATGATTGTAGGATGCGCCTTGAAGACAATAATTGTAGGGGATGATTGTAGGATACGCCTTGAAGACAATTGTAAGTGATGATTGTAGGATACGCCTTAGACAATTGCGCAAAATTTGAATGATTCTACATTTTGTTTTTAATATAGTCATACTATGTTTTGACATTCGCTGGTGCACGCGCGTGTAGAGTGATGAATATTTCAGCGAGTCTTACTAATTACATTAATATAGAAACACAATCTCTTATACAGGGTGAAAAAGGGGTGTTAAGGGTCATCTCCCATTATTGACAAAGAAATGGGCGAAAGTCTTAAAATTTGAAAACTAATGGGGCTAAACATGAAGGAGCAGGTGGTTCCGACATAACAAATATTTCCCCTTAAAGCTGTCTATACACCCTCCAAACTATTAGAAATGTGTTGTATTGATTGTTTACCTCGTATATCCGTTTAAGGGGACAATGGCTGTTTGTTTGGTGTATTAATTAATTTATTCATATATTTGTTTTAGTTTCCTCCCTAGACCTCCACCAAGCTTAAAAAAACACCCCCTAAATAATAAACATCCATTAGATCCCCCTTCTAGATTAATTTGTACATTTTTCGGTAGAAAAGTGTCCCGGCCAAAGGGCGGTTCTTCTAAAATTACAGGCTCACTATCGTTCGTCAGGAAAAATATCGACACCTACGTAGCACGAAAGGTCTTAATATTGACAAGGAAATGGGGCGGAAGGTCTTAAAATCGACAAACCAATGGGGCAAACATCTTAAAATATGAAAACTAATGGGGGTAAACATGAGGGAGAAGGGGGTCTAGAAAAACTACCCATCTTCCCTTAAATCCTGCCCATCAAGCTGTGTAGTATTACAAGGAATGGTCAAGTAATGGACATAATTATACATCAGGATTTCTTAAGGGGGGATGGGCGTATTTCTCAAGGGGGATGGGCGTATTTCTTAAGGGGGGATGGGCGTATTTCTTAAGGGGGGATGGGCGTATTTCTCAAGGGGGATGGGCGTATTTCTTAAGGGGGGATGGGCGTATTTTTGTTGCTTACTTATTTATCTTTTTATTATTATTTGATTTTGTGTTTAGCTTTCTCCCTAGACCTCCATCAAGCTAAAAAAAAACACCCCCAAGACCCTTCTTCAAGATAAATTTTTACATTTCTTAGATAGACAATTGTCCCGACCAAAGGCCGGTTCTTCTTAAAATACAGGCTCGCTATCGTTCGCCAGGAAAAAAAATCGACTCCTAAATTGCCTGAAAGGTGTTAATAGCGACAAAGAAATGGAGCTAAAGTTTTTTTAATCGCCAAACTATTGGGCCGGACGTCATAAAATCTGAAAACGAATGGGGCTAAACATGGGAGAGAAGGGGGACAAGAAACAAAAACAATAACCCCCCCCCCCCCCCTTAACACGAAAGAGACTCAACATTCCTAGACTCAATAACTTTACCGTCTACTTGAGCAGATCCTTTTTTTTTTTTTTTTTTTTTTTTTTTTTTTTTTTATACCACAAGAAGTAAAAGACGTGAACAAATTTAATTTTCCTTCAAAACTGCTTGGATAAAGTTGAGCGGAAGTTAAGGGGAGACTGGCCGTTTGTTTGGCCTATTAATTCATTTATTCATATATTTATTTAGTTTCCTCCCTAGACCTCCATCAAGCTTAGAAAAAAAACCCTCAGACCCCCCTTCAAGATAAATTTGAACATTTTTCGGTAGAAAAATGTCCCGGCCTAAGGCCGGTTCCTCTTAAAATTGCAGGCTCGCTATCGCTCGCCAGGAAATAATCGACACCTAAATGGCACGAAAGGTCTTAAAATTGACAACGAAATGGGTCGAAAGGTGTTAAAATCGCCAAACTAATGGGCCGAACGTCTTATAATCTCAAAACTAGCGGGGCTAAACATTAAGGAGAGGGGGGTCCAGAAAAACGGTCTGCCTCCCCTTAAGCTGAGCGAGGGAAGGAAACGGTCTCGGTCATGGCCAAAATCCTGGCCCACGGTGACTTCTTTGTTTTCTGCAACCCTATTATTGGCACCTTCTGTACCAGCGACGTCTTTATTTGATTTCATTCTAGATACATTTATGCGATTTTGTGCAGATTAAGAAGAATCTCTGGTAGTACACAGGGTTAATGAAGATAGTTTGAAGCCTGTTATCATCGCTGGAGGCCCTTCTTAAAAATTGTATAATAGAATGTATGCATGTATGTATTATACTCAGGCACGTACCCTATAGCCGGGGGTGGCCGACTCAAGAGCCCAACAGAAACAACAATAACAAATAAATAAAATAACAAATTCACACACATCTAGGTTGTCCAGGAGAAGACCCAGAGACCAAGGATCCGTACTTGGGACCTCCAGCAACCCCTAGGTCCCAGACCTCCTGGAGAGGTTCCGGTCTCAGCAGGCAGACACGCAGCGGAAGCATACCACACCTGGACTTTGTCCAAGTAGGGCCCTTCATAATATACACCGGCGGCTCCCGGGCCAAGCGCCTGGCTGACTATTATCTAGTCCAACCGGCGCCCGACTCTAACTCTCTACGTAGGGAGTCTAATAGTTGCCAGCATAAAATGAAAAGGACGTCACCGACAGTGAAGGGGTTAACATTGCTGTACTCTAGGTCATATATGAGTTCTTTTTCTGAGGCCCGTATTTTGAGTGGACACACATCCGATCGAGAACACCGTGGGATGGGTGAGTTTATCACCACGTAGTAGATTTAATAGGTCGGTTTTGCCAGTTATCAAATGTGTACACTCTAAGCCATAAATCCTTACCCAATATGAAGTCTCGAACAAGAAAACCAACCTCCGAAATGTAAGTATTGGGTAAAAGATTAATGAGAAGAATTGATTATATTCGGGATAGCTTCGAACTAATTAGGCCTCGATTAATGTCCTCGAGTGGCATGTTAGCAACCTTCCTAGGAGGAGCTTCACGACTGACCAGTGTGAATGAAACTTTTCCTTTAGTGTACACTCATTATACCATAGTCTCTAGCCCACTCGTAAGAATTCGTGAACCCCCTACGTTTGTCTTTATGCAATTACAACTAGCTGGATTGATTTTTGGATATAACTTGCTATTCAATAGATAGTAAATATAGTATTGTAGTTGATGTATAGAAAACTATATCCCTAAATAGTTTCCAGAGATATAATTAGTATAAGTAGGTGAACTCCACGACTCTATCTATATATGAGTGGGGTAGAAACTATATGGTATCTGAGTATACTGTACAGTACATTGATCTGAGTATACTGTACAGTACATTGATCTGAGTATACTGTACAGTACATTGAGCAAAAAAATATTCTGCCCTAGAGACTATTCACCTGTAGCGATAAGGATTAATTACACGAATATGGAGAACTGTGGAAATATGGTGAAGCATTTCCTGACAGTCCGTTTTCATTGGCTCAAGTTAATCATATCATTGTATCAGCTACTTGTACACTCAAACCTGTCACACCAAAGTAACACGTCGGATGTCGTACGCCACTTGAACACGAAGCTTTAGAACCAAATGAAACCTTGTACACCGGAGTGGCGTGACACGTTGAATGTGCCATGTGTCTCACTTGGATGCCACTTCGGGGATTGGATTTTTTTTTTTCCCAGTGTGCGACGTGCCACTTCGGTTCAATGTTGTCAACTTTGATGGATATTTCACTCAAAATTTATATTATAAATATATATTATAGATACTTACCAAGATAATACCAGATTACGAAAAGTGTCTTTACTGCATATGGTAAAACTGCTGATACTTCTCTGATTGCAGCTCTAGTTGCCTTAAAACTACGTAAGTAATGTGAATCCCTCCACTGCCTCTCAGATACGGATATGCCTACCACCTCTTCTGGCGTTTACAACACCGAGCAGGGCAATTACATAGGCATCATCATCTTGCACTGATGATATCTTGTGAACTGAGCAGGGAACCCGTACACCAGCCATATGTAGCTTTGGTCTGAAATCACCTTAAGGGAAGGTTTTTAGTTTGTTCCCTAGACTTCCATCAAGCTTAATATGACACCCCTTTGCATGACAAATAAATAAATATTTCGGTAGAAAAATTTCCCGACCGAAAGCCGGTTTCTCTTAAATTACAGGCTCGCTTTCGCTTGCCAGGAAAAAAATCGGCACCTAACTGGCACAAAAGGTCTTAAATTTGACAGAAATTGTGCAAAACTATTTAACATCGCCAAACTAATGGGCCCAGCGTCTTAAAATCTCAAAAGCAATGGGGCTAAACATGAGGGAGAAGGGGTAAACACAAAATCCCTCAAGTGGAAATCTCCCCGTAACACACACATTCTAGTACAATTTCAACCCTCGAGCAGCCAGATGAACTTGTAATTGTAAAATTAATATCATGTCAAGAACTAATGAATCTATTATATTAATAGGTGTTGGTGCTTATGTTCTGGGTGTGGTGTCTCGAATTCGAATCCCGGGAGGACCATATGCTTTCATTAGTTTATTCAAGTACATTGGGGTTTGTAATTGATGATTAATGTTAAGAACGGAGTGTTACTTATATTAACATAGGAATATATATGCTAAATCATGAGACCATAATTTATGTCCTAGCTCTGGAACTCTCTCCCAGAATCAGTTTTTCCTCCTTCCTATGACTTAGATTGCTTCAAACTCCGTGTGTCCAGGCATTTTGGCTCGAACGTTCCTTGATTTTGGCCCTGTCACTCTTTCAACTCTGGGGGAGGCACTCACTACAGGCAGTTCTGTCTATTGTCTCCCTCACTCACATAGAAACAAAAAAGTATACTATAATTTTGTTTTAACCTGGCTGAAAGTTTAGATAATTAACAGCCGTGATAATTAATGGAAACATATGAAAGTGCTACGCGTCTGTATCACATTAAGGGGAGATTTTTAGTGCGTTTCCTAGACTTCCATCAAGCTTGGAGTTACACCCCCTTGACCCCCTTTCAAGATAAATTTGTAAATTTTAAGGTATAAAAATGTCCCGGCCAAAGGCCGGTTCCTATAAAATTACAGGCTCGCTATCGCTCGCCAGGAAAAAATCGACACCTACAGTAAATGGCACGAAAGTTCTTAAAAGTGACATAAATGGGGTGAAAGTTCTTAATATCGCCAAACTAATGGGGCGAACGTCTTAAAATCTAAAACAACAATGGGGCTAAACATGAGGGAGAAAGGGGTGAAGAAAAAAAATCCCTCAAGTGGAAATCTCGCCTTTAATGCCTAGTTCTTTAGATTAACACACATTACATTACTATAAAAACTTAGTAATAGCTACGTAATTAAGATAGGGACAGCTTATATAAAAGCTTAGTAATAGCTAAGTAATTAAGATAGGGACAGCTTATATAAAAACTTAGTAATAGCTAAGTAATTAAGATAGGGACAGCTTATATAAAAACCTAGTAATAGCTAAGTAATTAAGATAGGGACAGCTTATACAAAAACTTAGTAACAGCTAAGTAATTAAGATAGGGACAGCTTATATATAAACTTAGTAATAGCTAAGTAATTAAGATAGGGACAGCTTATATAAAAACTTAGTAATAGCTAAGTAATTAAGATAGGGACAGCTTATATAAAACTTAGTAACAGCTAAGTAATTAAGATAGGGACAGCTTATATAAAAACTTAGTAATAGCTAAGTAATTAAGATAGGGACAGCTTATATAAAAACTTGGAATAGCTAAGTAATTAAGATAGGGACAGCTTAGATAAAAACTTAGTAACAGCTAAGTAATTAAGATAGGGACAGCTTATATAAAAACTTAGTAATAGCTAAGTAATTAAGATAGGGACAGCTTATATAAAAACTTAGTAATAGCTAAGTAATTAAGATAGGGACAGCTTATATAAAAACTTGTAATAGCTAAGTAATTAAGATAGGGACAGCTTATATAAAAACTTAGTAACAGCTAAGTAATTAAGATAGGGACAGCTTATATAAAAACTTAGTAACAGCTAAGTAATTAAGATAGGGACAGCTTATATAAAAACCTAGTAATAGCTAAGTAATTAAGATAGGGACAGCTTATACAAAAACTTAGTAATAGCTAAGTAATTAAGATAGGGACAGCTTATATAAAAACTTAGTAATAGCTATGTAATTAAGATAGGGACAGCTTATATGAAAACTTAGTAATAGCTAAGTAATTAAGATAGGGACAGCTTATATAAAAACTTAGTAATAGCTAAGTAATTAAGATAGGGACAGCTTATATAAAAACTTAGTAATAGCTATGTAATTAAGATAGGGACAGCTTATATAAAAACTTAGTAATAGCTAAGTAATTAAGATAGGGACAGCTTATATAAAAAACTTAGTAATAGCTAAGTAATTAAGATAGGGACAGCTTATATAAAAACTTAGTAATGGCTAAGTAATTAAGATGGGGACAAATAACTGTCTCGCCACCTTATGCAAACGGACCTTAGAGAGAAGTGGGTTGCATTACAGAAACTCGCCCCCGTTCTCATTTCGTGGTGACACAAAATATACGAGTCCGGGTCCCAGGGAAAATATTTAATCGCTGTCCTCGGTTCCAATTTCTCAGCGGCAGCATTGAACACTTCCGGATAAAAATACGGCCATACGTTAAGGGCGTTTTTTTTTTTTTTTTTTTTTTTATCTTTCTCTCCTTTTTTCTCTTTCCCTGGCTTGTATCCATTCGGCCCCATTCAGCCAACTGCTTTAAGACGTTTATCCCCATCAAGGTGTCGATTTCTTCCTGGCGAGCGATAGCGAGCCAGCATTGTATGGAGAAATCCGGCTTCGCCGAAAGCATTTTGCTATCGAAAAATGTACAAATTTAGCTTGCTGTCAAAACAGCAAGCTGGCTCGCTATCGCTCACCAGGAAAATATTGACACCTGGATGAGGGTAAACGTCTTAAAACAGTAGGCTGAATGGGGCCGAAAGAATACAACCCAGAGAGAGAGAGGGAGTAAAAAGCGGGGTGGGCCCCCTTAATTGCTGTCCTCGGTTCCAATTTGTCAGCGTTATTGAACACTTCCGGATAAAAATACGGCCATACGTTAAAAGAGAACCGGCGCTGGTTTGGTTTACGGGTTTTCGTACTTGGGTGTTTAATGTTTAATTTTTGGCTGAACGTGACATAGAACTGATTATAGCAAATTTAAATGTTTGTTTGTTTTGTTTTACCAGTCTTTCAATCGCATGCATACTATACGCAAGTTATGTTAAAACATACTACCTGGGTGTTGTGTCCCGAGTTCGAATTCCGGAAGGACCATATGCTTTCATTAGTTTATTGAAGTGCCTTGTGGTTTGTAATTGATGATTAATATTAACTACTTAGGATAGTTAGTATCTTGCATTCACTGTAATAAATACCGTATGCAATGATTGGTTTACATAGTCTGTTCGCTGTAAGTAGGCGAGAAATCATGACCTCTAACCTCTGTAACTCAAAAACAACTAGAGTAATCGAGCTAACATTTGGGAAGGATCAGCCAGGGAATAGATGTGGAAATTTACAGCCAATTTGCTATGGCCCTTTTTGAGTTACAGAGGATAGAGGTCGTGATTTTCGCCTACTTACAGCGAATAGACTATAGTTGAGAGGCTGCCTGCATTTGGAATGTGGAGAATGGCTTCTACGTTTTACAGCTAGCTTTGTCATAATAGCCGAAAACTAAATTATTAAAGATAATAACTAAAGTAATTTGTAATAAACCATGCTTAAGGGAAGTGTGTTGAATAGTGTAGGTATTGAATTAAGGGAGCCCACCTCGCTTTTCTCTCTCTCTCTCTCTCTCTCTCTCTCTCTCTCTCTCTCTCTCTCTCTCTCTCTCTCTCTCTCTCTCTCTCTCTTTGGGTTGTATCCATTCGTCCCAATTCAGCCTACTGTTTTAAGACGTTTACCCCATCCAGGTGTTAATAATTTCCTGGCGAGCAATAGCGAGCCAGCATATATATATTTTGCTTTTGACAGCAAGCATATATATATATTTGTTTTGACAGCGAAGCCGGATTTCTCCATACAATGCTTGCTCGCTATCGCTCCCCAGGAAAATATTGACACCTTAAGAGGGGTAAACGTCTTAAAACAGTAGGCTGCATGGGGTCAAATTGATAAAATGAAAACAAGAGGGAGGGAGAGAAAGAGAAAAAAGCGAGGCGGGCTCCCTTAAGGAAAGTGTGTTGAATAGTGTAGGTATTGAACTAACCTGTAGCAGTGGGGAAGTTTGTGGAGCGTCTGTTGGCAAAGTCCTCATTACTTACCTGGAGTTTGTACAGGATGCTGGCTCACCTTTTTTTTTTCCTCTCTCCCTCTTTCTCTGGGTTGTATCCGATCGGCCGCATTCAGCCTACTGTTTTAAGACGTTTATCCCCATTTAGGTGTCG
Source organism: Lithodes maja (assembly GCA_037953745.1). Taxonomy (NCBI): domain Eukaryota; kingdom Metazoa; phylum Arthropoda; class Malacostraca; order Decapoda; family Lithodidae; genus Lithodes; species Lithodes maja. Next base: position 12,336 of record JBAKBP010032143.1, read on the forward strand.
ATTTTTTTCCTTGCGAGCGGTAGCGAGCTACAATATTCTTTAAAATGCTTTTGACAGCAGGCTAAATTTGTACTATCATACAAAAAAGTATCCTTACTAAAATGACACGCACCATTTAGACTCAATGGACGAAGTAATATGGAAACTATTGTTTGAGCTCGAATCGTACCCCACTTTATGAAACTCAACGTTCACGAGAGTAAGGATACTTTTTTGTATGATGGTACATATTTCGATAGAAATATGTCTCCGGCGAAGCTGGATTTCTCCATACAATGCTGGCTCGCTTTCGCTCGCCAGGAAATAATTGAAACCTAGATGGGGTAAACTTTTTAAAACAGTAGGCTGAAAGGGGCCGATAAATACAAGCCAGAAAAAAGAGAAAATTAGAGAGAAAAAAAGCAGGTGACCCTCCCTTAAGCGCTGGTCCAGGAGTCGGAGTCATTGGGGCGATAGATCTCTTGGATTAAGATTATATCCCTACCATTTAGTGGCTTATCAAACGAAACTGTGCAACCCGTTTACACACATATGGCGAGAACATAAACGCTTCCGATAGATTCACACCTCCTATTTACATTATTTTGAATGACTATAACCCTTAATGTACCGGGTGGCGTCCTTTTGTATTCTATTCTGGCAATGATTAGAGGATTTTGTTCAGCTTAGGAAGGACCTATAGCAATAATGAGGCTTCCAACTATCTCCACCCACTCTTATTTAACTACCTGCACCCATCCTCCTCCTTAAGCTGCATAATATCGTCTAAATACACAGTAGGTGGAACATATTATATAACACACGTCGCTGGTACTTAAGGGGGGTGACTTGCTGTGGCTGTGGATAGCCAACACCTTCTTCCGACACAGAATGATCCACAGAATGATCCACAGGTACACGTGGAAACGGATGTTGACGATGAAGGATAAGACAGTGGTGGAACGAAAGTAATTGATTGATTATGTATGTGTGGATGAACGAATGAAGAAATCTGTGATGGATGCTAGGGTGTATAGGGTTATTGGAGGGGGTCTGTCTGATCATTATGTAGTGGTAACTAAGGTTAGGATACAAAAGAAGTGGGTGAGGAGAGCTGGAGGGAGGCGAGAGGAGGGTGGAGAGGTTGCAGGAGGAGGAAGTCAGGGAGGAGTACAGGAGAGCAGTGGAAAGACGACTAGGTGGGTTCGACCTGGAAGTTATAGAGGAAGTGGAGGAGATGAGCAAGGTGTTTAAGGATGAGATCTGTGCAGCATGTGAGGAGGTGTGTGGAGTGAGGAGAAGAGAGAGGGGAGTGAAAGGTACAGCATGGTGGACAGAAGAGGTAAGAATAGCTGTGGAAGAAAAGAAGAAAGAATATAGAGAGTGGTTGGGTAGTAGAGGGAATGAAGATTTAGAGAGACAGAAACAAGCGAGGTACGTGGAGAGTAAGAGGGTGGTGAAGAGAGTAGTGAAGGAAAGTAAGAGAAGAGTAGAAGAGGAATTTGGAAGGAATCTGAGTGTAAAATGGAGGGAGTGTAAGAAACTGTTCTGGAAAGAAGTCAAGAAAGTTAGGGAAGGTAGCAAGGGAAACAGTAAGGGTGTGAAAGATAAGAATGGGAGAATGCTAGCCGAGAAGCAAGAGAGAGTCGAAAGATGGACGGAGTACTTCAGTGAGTTGCTAAATGTAAGGAATAAAGAGCCAGCAAACATAGCTGGATATGGTATGGGAGGGAGAAGAAGAGAAGTAGTGGAGGAGGAGGTGGGGATCAGGAAGTCAGAAGTGTGGGAAGCCATGAAAAGAGTGAAGTTGGGGAAAGCACCAGGAACAGATGGAGTGTGTGGGGAAATGTTGAGGTATGGTGGTGAGATAGTGATAGAATGGGTATGGAAAATGTGCGATACCTAACAGTCTATCTATCTATCTATATCTATTTATATGCTCAGGCCCAATCCCCATTTTGGGGGTAGCCGACTCAAGACAGAGCAAGAACAGGGAAAACACAAAAACAACATAAAACAAAAAATAAACACAGATAAAAAACACAAACTCACACACATCCAGGTCACCCAGGAGAAGACCCAGAGACCAGGGTTACCAAGGTCGCTCCAGCACTCCCCCGGCCCCTGACCACCCGGAGAGGTTCCGATCTCGGCAGGCAGACATGCAGCGGAGCCAAAGCCACAAGCCCTCCCACCACACTTCCAGGCACACCCTTCATATTAATCGTCCCCCCGGGCCAGGCGCCTGATGGACTATTATCAAGTCCAACTTGCGCCCGACCCCTTACTCCAAATGACCACGTGTTCACTCAACTATTCACAAGCATTCTCCATTCACTCCTGTCCACCACCACTTCCCCTGCCTGATCTATAGTCATTCCTCTATCATCCAAAGCCTTTCTTACACAGCCTCTCCATCTCAATGGGGGTCTTCCTGCCCTTCTATCTCCCCTTGTACCTGACTCACATATTCTCTTTGTAAGCCTTTCATCTCCCATTCGTTCAACATGACCATACCAGCTCAGCACCCTTCTGTCCACTCTGGCTGACAAATGTTCCTGCTGCCCCACTCTCCTACGTATCTCTTCATTCCTCAATCTGTCTCTACGAGTAACTTCACACATACTCCTCAAGCAGCTCATCTCCATCACATCCAGCCCTCTTTTCTCCTTTTTCTTCAGAGCCCATGTCTCAGCCCCATACATCACTGTTGGCAAAACAATTCCTTGATACAGTGCACTTTTTACTTTCACTCCGAGATTTCTCGTCTTCCACATACTTCCCATTGCTCCGAAAACCTTCCTTCCTTCACACACTCTCTGTTTTACCTCCACTTCCATACCTCCACTCCTGCTTATCGTTCCTCCTAGATATTTAAAACACTCTACTTGTTCCAATATTTCCCCATCCAGCCTCACATCTAGATTCACCCTATGCTCTCCCCTATTACACACCATTACTTTACTTTTATTGACGTTCACCTTCAGTTTCCTCCTTCCACAAACCACACCAAACTCTTTGACTACCCGCTGCAGTTTCTCATCAGAATCCGCCACCAATGCTGTGTCATCAGCGAACAGCAACTGATTCAACTCCCAATCTCTACCATTCTTTCCTACTAAACCCAATCCTCTTCCCATAGTTCTCCTTTTCACCTCCCTCACCACACCATCCATAAACATATTAAACAGCCTAAACAGTATAAAAGCAAAACAAAAGTGTATTTAAGTATGGTTCTTATCTAAATCCATTGGGGAGATTTGTATTGAAAACAAAATGTCAGTGGTAGTTTTTGATGCAATGCAGCTTAAAAATAAATGTGTGTTTATGTAAGAGTAGTAGTAGCTACTGTATAATAGAGAGAGAGAAACACAGTGACAACAAGTATTCAACCCCCCCTCCTCCCCCCCCCCCCCCATCCTTACCCACACATTCACTTCCCTCTCCTCTCCTTCCCTCTTCCCTCCTTCCCTCTTCCTTCCACTTTCCTCAATGTCCCTCATGCTAATATTACATGAGTAACATGATGTAATATTTTGTACATATATTTTTGACTTGAAAATAATTAAATCTTAGGACATAATTGGCTGGTTTCCATTTAAAGTTAGGCATATTTAGAATGTAAAGCGGCTCAAATTGCCAAGGTTTCTTTAGCTTTGTATAGAGTCATTTAGCTTTGAGGAAATAGGCCGATTATATTAGGTAAGGTTATATATGATTCATGGCCGAGTCAGGAAATCAGACTTGAAGTGGTATATTTCATTTATTATGTTGAGAGTTATCTCTAACGAACTAGTAACTAAGTATACTATTTAAAATAAGGTATAATTCGCTGATATATTATGTGCATACTGATAACCAGGACCTTTTTCTCAAACTAATAGTAGATTTCTAACATCCTTCTTTAATCCTTAGCACTATTTTGACACTTGTCTTTTTAACCATTTTACTCTTAATTAGTGTATTTCCTTTCTCACTACAATAATCGTTTTGTATATATATATATCTATATATCTATATATATATATATATATATATATATATATATATATATATATATATATATATCTATATATATATATATATATATATACCGGTATATATATATACATTTTTTTTTTTTTTTTTTTTTTAAACACTACTTTTATTTTACTTTATTTTTCTATTTTCTTTTGCACCCACTGTCTTGTAATATAGCCTGATCTTCTGTAGCCTTGCATCATACTAGGTGAGTTAAATAACTTGTCTTACTCTTTCTATCTCTAACGCTACTCATAGGATGTTTACATTTTCACCTTTATCGGGCAGAGGCTCGTCCCTTAGGAAGAAATGATAGATAGACTCAGTATTAGGGAATAGGTAGGAAATTATGATAATAAGACAAGATGATATTAACTCGGTCCCAGTCGAGGAATAATCCTGATGACAGACAAAACGCAGTGAGAGATGCAGCACAAATGAACCGTGAAACAGACAATGAAGTTAATGGAGATGTACAAGCCAACCCTGTTAGAGAAAATGCAGAAAATAACAATCAACAACTGCAGCCCGCAGAAGAAAACGCAGGAATCAATAATTCGCAAGACAACAGAGGTGTGGAACAAAATAATGAAAATAGTGTAGGCCTAAACGAAGATAATGAGAGAGAAATAATCGAAAATCGTGAACAGAACGAACGACCTCGTAACGTATACATGAATGGTGGAGAATGGATGGGACATTCTGGTGACGGACTCACAACATTAGTGAATGAAATCTATACAGAAGTGATACAATGGCAACATAATGAACAACCGATTTGTGAAGCCGCAAAAGACATGCTGGGGGAACTCAGACGTATGATCCTAAAGTATGTTCAGGATGCCCCTTTGGCGCACGTGGCAATCAAGATAGCTTCTTTCATTCCTCAGTTGTTCCTTCAAAGAAAAAGACCAAAGGGAAAACTGAATGAGAACATTAAAGCGCTGAAACAGAGAATGGAGTGGTGGAAAAATGGGGAGTTAGACAAAATTCTTAGCCAAGTACGAGCAATCCAGCAAAGACTGAAAACAAAACAACGAAGAAAGAGGAAGCCAGACGATATGGCACGATCAGTGGGAAATAGCATGAGGATTGGTAAAGTGGCACAGGCAGTCAGAATGGTCACTGGGGAAGCCTCAAGTGGGGTGCACGAAGTGAATCGACGCATCTTGGACCAGCTGAAGGAGAAACACCCAGAAGCAAAACCAGCAAGTGATGAGGCCAAACTAGACGGGGAATATGTTCCTCCAGACCCGGTGATATATGAGAATATAACTGGAGACCTCATATGGAGAAAGGCGCTGAAAACACAGGGAGGAGCAGGTCCATCAGGAGTAGATGCTAAGACTTGGAGGATCTTCCTAAGTCAAAACAAGTTTGGTTCAGCCGCGGGTGACCTTTGTGAAGCAATAGCAATGCTGGCAAAGAAACTTGCATCATCACCATGCGTGAACATAGAAGCTCTGACAGCATGTCGCCTGATACCTTTAAATAAGAATCCAGGAGTTAGACCAGTAGGCGTTGGGGAAGTTCTTAGAAGGATTATAGGAAAAGCAATCATGTCTGTATTTGGAAAAGATGTACAAAGAGCAGTGGGCAACTTACAGGTATGTGCAGGACAGCAAGCCGGAGGAGAAGCAGCAATACATGCAATGGGGAAGGTGTATCATGAGGAAGATTGTGAAGCGGTACTGCTAGTGGATGCAACAAATGCCTTTAACACCATTAATAGGGAGGCAGCTATTCACAACATCAAGATCAAATGCCCGAGCATCGCAAAGTACATAGAAAATACTTATAAGGAGCCAGCTAACCTGTACAGTATATAGTTGGAAGCACAAAGAAGGAAGAAATGAAAATTCTCAAATCAAATGAAGGAACAACGCAAGGAGATCCAGTGGCAATGGCAATGTAGGCACTGGTACTATCAATTCTGCAGCAGAAAATAAAACATGAGGTAACCCGAGTGAAACAAGTGGCGTATGCAGATGACCTCACAGGTGCAGGAAAAATAGGGGATCTCAAAGGATGGTGGCGGAGAGTACAATCGGTAGGCGAAGTCATTGGGTACCATCCGAATGCTAGTAAATCTGTACTAATAGTGAAAGAAAACAAGTATGAAGAAGCGGTGCAGACTTTTGATGGGACAGGAGTGAAGATTACAAAGGAGGGTCAACGCCATTTGGGAGCAGTAATAGGCACAGAAGAATGCAAGAGCGACTCTGTGCGAAAAAAGGTAGCGGAGTGGGTAAAGGAAGTGAAAACCCTGGCAGACATTGCGAAATCTGACCCACATGCTGCATATACTGCCTTCACATATGGTGTTAAGCACAGATGGACTTTTCTTATGAGAACAGTGCCTGGCATTAGACAGATGCTCCAACCGCTTGAAGAAGCAATCAGAGGAACATTCATACCGGCCTTAACAGAGATGGAAGGAGTCACGCAAGAGCTAAGAGATCTATTAGCTCTTCCGCCAAGGTTCGGAGGTATGGGGATCATAAACCCAGTGGAGGCGGCACTACATGAGTACCAAAATTCCCTTAAACTTACTACGTCTCTGACAGAAAAAATACGGGAGCAAAATGAAAATGATGAGGTGGACGAAGAGGAACAACGAAATGCAAGACAGGAAATTACAAAGAGCAGAGAAGAGAGACAGAAACATAGCCTAGAACAAATTAAGACCAGATGTAGGGAAGAACTGAAAATGAGAGTTGAGATGGCACAAGACACGGGGGCTTCAAATTGGCTCACATCATTACCAATAAAGGAGAAAGGCTTCAGCTTAAATAAACAAGAATTCAATGATGCCGTAGCCTTGAGGTATGGGTGGCCAGTTTCGAACCTGCCGCTGAAATGTGCATGCGGTGAAATAAACAACCCAGACCACTGTATGACCTGTAAGAAAGGAGGATTCATCGTATCTGGCATGATGAAGTACGAGACATCACTGCACAAATGCTGGACGAGGTGTGCCATGATGTCAGAATCGAACCGGAACTTCTGCCTATGGACGGACAGCGCTTGGCCCACAATACTGCAAATACTTCAAATGAAGCAAGAGTGGACGTAAGTGCTCGAGGTTTTTGGACGAGGGGACAACGGGCTTTTTTCTACATCAGAATCTTCAACCCAAGAGCACAAACATATCGTGAGCGAGGACACAAGGCGGCATACTTGAGAAACGAAAGTGAGAAAAAACGCGCTTATGAAGAAAGAATTTTGAACAGGGATCAAGGAAGCTTTACTCCTCTGGTCTTCTCATCGGCGGGAGGTATGGGACCTTCTGCAAGTGTCTTCTATGCCAGATTAGGTGAACAAATATCGGAGAAAAAGCGCCAGCATAGAAGCCAAGTCATAACTTGGATAAGATGCCGGCTCTATTTCTCTCTTCTCAGGTCTGCACTCCTATGTTTCAGGGGTACAAGGTCCTCCCCGCTACAGAGGACAAGAGTGAGAGACTTGGACTTTGAAATGGTCGTAGCGGAGGGACGAATTGGGGAACAACTCGCCCCCACAACATCCTGGAGGGTGGTCAGAACCTTAGGCTCTGACCACCTCCCGATCATTATCACCACCAAAACCAGACTCACCCCAGCTAGCCACAAATACACATACACCAATTATAAAAGAGCTAACTGGGAAGCATTCACAAATGAGACAGAACAACACTTCACAACTCTAAACAGTACACCCATCACTAACATCAACAATGCTGTACACATACTCAATAAAACTATCCAAAACGCTGACCAGAAACACATTCCAAGAGGTAACAGAAAAAGACACAACCCCAACTTCACACCAGAAATTCAAAACCTCATCAGACAACGCGACATACTGAAACACTCCCCAGCACCCCACACACAAGACATCACACAACAAATTCAAGCACTCAACACCCAAACTAACAACAAAATACAAGAACAACAAAAACTAAATTGGAATAACTTCCTACAAACGCTTGATCACAAAACAAACTCCAAAAAACTATACAAAACACTAAACAGCATCACACTTTCCAACAGCAACACAACACAATCACATGCTGCAATCACAACAACAGACTCTACTCCTTCATGTAAACAACAAGCAAACACTCTCGTCAATCACTTTTCACATGTCAGCCACCTAAAACCTCACAAAGACGACCGACGTGTCATCCGACGTAAGAGACAATTCCCCACAGACCCTGACTATACACCCTTCACCAATCACCAGACAAAGCATATCATCAACAATCTCAAGCACTCACCCGCCTGTGGCCTAGACAACATAAGCAACATACACCTCAGACACCTGGGACCACAAGGCATACAAGCACTCACTAACATATCAAACTACAGCTATTCACACAACACAATACCAGACATTTGGAAGCATGGTATCATCATCACATTCCCCAAACCCAACAAAGACCCCACGCTACCCTCCTCGCACCGCCCCATCACACTCCTTTGCTCCCCCTCTAAAGTCATGGAACGCCTAGTATTACAACTAATTACACCTGACCTACCCCTAGCTCCAACACAACATGGCTTTAGGCCACTGCACTCCACAAACACTCTTCTCACAGACCTTACACAAAGAGCTTTCGACGGCATCAATTCAGCTAGACCACCACACAGATCACTATTAGCCACACTCGACATTAGTAAAGCCTTCGATGCCATCCCCCGCCACAACCTAAAAAACAAAATCTACAACACAAACATGCACAACAACACAAAACGGTGGCTGGCCAACTTCCTAGCAGGCAGATGTGCACACGTATATTTTGCCGGTCAGTCATCTAAAATCAGAAACTTTCCAAACGGAGTCCCACAAGGATCTGTCCTATCGCCCGCACTCTTCAATCTGTACATGCACGATATAACTACACCCAATACGCCCCAAATAAACTTAGCCTCCTATGCAGATGACATAACACTCACATGCACACACCATGACCCAAAAAGAGCAACAGATCTCCTTCAACCCTATCTCAACACACTACATGGCTGGTGCACTACAAACAGACTTAATCTAGCCCCAGCCAAATCCACCGCAACCCTGCTCACAAGTTGGACAGGAGAACACGAATACATCCCTCAACTCACCATAAACAACACACCCCTAACACATACACACACACCCAAAATCCTAGGAGTAACATATGATACTCATATGACATTCAAACAGCACACCACAAACATTAAAAAGGAACTGACACCCAGACTTAACGCCCTCCGGTCACTTGCTCACACAAAATTTGGACACAACAAAGAAACTACCACCACAGTATATAAACAATACATAAGATCAGTGATGGAATACGCAAGCCCAGCCTGGGCTTCTAACCTAGCTGAAACACATCATAAGACCTTACAGACTATTCAAAACAAAGCCCTGAAGATCATTACAGGCTGCACAGCTACTGCACCCACAGATCACCTACATCAAGAAACCAAAATCCTCAAAGTCAAAGACCATCTGGACATGAGAGGGACTCAATTCCTGTCAGCAGCCTCCACGAACCAAGACCACCCACTAAACTACATGGCATCACACCCACAGACACCAAGAAATATCAAAACAACACCCAGCACACGGTATCACACACAATTATTGTCCTCTCTCTCTCCCTGCCCACCCCGAACCAACTTCCAGAAGCACATCCATACTCATATCTCTCACCGATCCATCCACTCACTCACAGACAACACGCAGCTGCATGCACGACCTCCCGAAATCCATCCTTCCGAATCCTCCCTTCCTCGCGAGGACAGAGTCCACCTGGCCAGGCTGAGATGCGGACACCATCCAGCTCTCCTGAGCTATCAGAAGAGACTGGATGACTCCGTTGTCGACGCCTGCCCGGGATGTAACACAGCACCCCATACCATTAAACACATCATAGAAGACTGCATGTCACACAACCACTTATGCCAACAACACAATCTACACTCAATGAGAGCTCTGTGGGAAAGCCCGATCGTGGCCATGGCCTTTCTCAGGGACTCGGGGCTGTTCGGCCAGGCAGCTTAGGGAACAACAACAACAACAACAACTAGGTTGATTGTAGGGAGGTACTGGTACAATAAGATAAACTACAATGTAACTAGAATAAGATAGATTGTACACCACTTTGTAACTATCACCTTAATAAAAAAAACAAAAACAAAAAACAATAGAAGGAAACATGCTTACATTACTGAAATGTTTGTGGACATGCAGTAATGCAAGTAATGGTCACTCTTCTGTAAATCTAAAATGGCTTACTTAAGAATGGGAAAGGGGTGGGACCTTCTATTTTTTTTTTTTTTTTTTTTTTTTAACTAAAAAAAAATGGAAAATGTGCAAACTAGCATGGGAGAAGGGGAGTGCACCCAATGACTGGAATACTGGCATAATAGTCCCACTATATAAGGGCAAAGGAGAAAGAGGAGTGTGTGGTAACCACTGAGGAATACGTCTAAGCGTAGTAGGGAAGGTATACAGTAGGGTAGTGAGTGAGAGTGAGAACGGAGAAATGGATAGGCGACGAGCAGGGAGGTTTTAGGAAGGGAAGGGGATGTGTCGTTCAGATTTTTACCCTGAATTGTGTTGTGGAGAAGTATCTGGAGAAGAAACAAAAGGTGTATGTTGCCTTTATGGACTTGGAGAAGGCCTATGACAGAGTGGATAGAGAAGGTTTGTGGAAAGTACATAGAATATACGGAGTAGAGGGTAAGTTGCTGAAAGCAGTGAAGAGCATGTATGAGGGTGCAAAGGTGGCAGTACGTGTGGAGAGTGAGCAGAGTGAGTTCTTTGACCTGAATGTTGGTTTGAAACTGGGGTGTGTGATGTCCTCATGGTTGTTTACTGTATATATGGATGGAGTCATGAAAGAAATACTATCAAGAGCAGTTGATGTTGGTGTATCGCTGAAAAGGGAGGGAATTGAGTGGAAGCTACCTATACTGCTGTTTGCGGATGATACAGTTCTGATGAGTGAAAATGAATGGGAGTTGCAGGGTCTGGTAAATGAGTTTGGAACAGTGTGCAAAAAACGGAATTTGAAGGTAAATACGGGGAAGAGCAAGGTTATGGTCTTCAAAAGGGGTGAAGTCGCAGAGTGTGAGGTGAAGCTGAACGGTCAGGCTATGGAGATCGTCAACTCTTTTAAGTATCTGGGCAGTGTGTTGAGTAAAGATGGGACTGGATGAAGAAGTGCGGGAG
>JBAKBP010032144.1:0-23536 GCA_037953745.1 Lithodes maja
GGTCACTAGGTTGGCAATCCTCCCTTCCCAACTCCTCTGCCGCGGTTACATTCACTCTTAATATCGAGACCGTGTCGACCAGGACATTTGACTGTGTAGTATGCACCTTTCCGCTCATGCAATAGCCAAATTTAGTGGGGATTAAAATTACACCACACATTCTTTTAAATCCAGGGTATACTACATCATAATAATGATCCACACCAAGTAGAACATGCACCTCACTCTGATTTCCCATGGGATCTGACAAGTTAACCCCTTTGCTACGTAATGCGTGTTCCACCTTCTTCACTCCTACAGATACATATTCTGGTAGGGTGTCTACTACGATACATGTCATAAAGTACCTGTTTTTACGGTAGAAATATGAAATCTCCGCTATTTCGTAGTCTTGTTTGTCAGAAACCCCAGTGAAGCCCTGCAATCGAAGAGTCTCAGCCCCTACGATTCGGTGCTTAAGTCCCATTAATACGGACCTTTTTATAAAGGATCATTGAGACCCCTGATCAAGAAGTACCCGATAAACCTTGTTACTGTCATTACCTTCCATGGGAATCTGTATTGTGGGCAATATAGTAGTGTCTTTCGTGCTACCTAGTGTTAAAGTTGTAGTACCCTCTGGTTTGATGTCTTTGACTTTGTCTGCTGTAGGACACAACTTGTCAAAGTGACGTCCTTTACAGCGGCGACAGGGCCTTAAGTATGTAGCAGTACATTGTCCCTTATCATCAGCAGATCTCGTACCTTGGATCCTCCCCATCCTTATCTACAAGTTTCTGGCGAGAAAATTGAGAATGTGGATGCTCTGCGTTTGTTAGGAGTTACTCTTGATCCCAAACTTACTTTTGAAAAGCATATTCGTTCTTTCTCCTCTTCCATTTCCCCCAAAATTGGTCTGCTTCGCAAGGTTTATAAAACATTTGCTTGTGACGCCACAGTTATCAAGTCTTTTTATGCTTTTATTTTGCCACATTTCGAGTACTGCTCACCTGTCTGGTTGTCAGCAGCTGACTGCCATCTCAAGTTGCTTGACAGGTTGCTAAATTCCATAAGTTTTATTCTACCTCATTTGTCTCTTGATCTGTGTCATCGACGTACAGTTGGTGCCCTTAGTCTTTTATATAAAGTTTTTAACAACCCTCAGCATCCCTTACATGGGGTTCTGCCTGGGCCCTATGTCCGGGCTCGTGCAACTAGATTCACAAGCAATCTTAATGATCTTGCCATGAACCGTGTTAATTTTTCTACTACACAGTTTTCACGGTGTTTTGTGCCGGCCATGGTTGACTTGTGGAATAAGTTGTGTGACGCACCCAGTGCGTGGCAACGCAACCTGATTGTACTCCTTGGTACTCCACTGTACCGCCCGTACCACTGTACCGTGCTGGCTGCCTATATTGAGTGTGACAACGTATAACTATGTTCTTTGTATCTCTGCAAAGGTCTCGTCATGTGCTAACCAGTGGTGGGTTTTGTTTTAAGCCATGTCGAGACCTTCCATTTCATATGTAGTATCAATAGAGAAGTTGATAGATAAGACAATGGGAGTTCAGAGAGAGAGAGTGAGTTAGGCTTCAGAGCGAGAGGGTAGCAATGCGCCACGCTGCCGGGGGGGTGGTTGCCAGACGTATGGACTGGTTGGCAGCCTTGCGCTTATAGCTAGGCGCGACAGGGTTGGTAGTCCATTGCCGCCTGCCTATGCTGCCTGGGCTGCCCATGTTGTCGTACTGCACATTGCCTGGAGGCTCGCTGTGTGTTCCATGATCAAGTTGCCTAGAACCTTTGAGATTCTAACATCCCTTGCCCTCTCTCCCAACTTCTCACGGTTGCACTCTTTCTCTCTGACGACATTACTCTCATTTCATTCTTCTCTCTATTTAAATGCATAACCTTCCCTTGAGGTCCTAAAGGAGTTTCAGCACTCACCTCTCGTATTACTCTTAGGACAAGCATATATTTACATGTATTAGATTTAAGGGGTTAATGTGAACAGCGATCTTCTTGATGAGGATAGTTGGTGAACGTTCTACATGTTCACGAGTTATATGCCCAGCTCATCATCCAATTTGTGACTAGACTAGTGCCATGTGTAAGAGCCCGACCATGCCCAGGAGTTGTCTGTAGAGGGGCGAGGACTTAGCCTTGATTTGCCTACCGAGCCAGGAGCGAGTGTAGTACCAGAGACTACAGCTCGCTCGTAGTGCCGGTATAGTAGAGTAACGTAATTTATCTGTCCTTGTGTTCTCTGCAGTCTTTTCCTGGGTTCTCGCTTTCGGTGCTGGGACTCGTTGTTCCTGTGACTTGGCCTGCTAGCTAGAACACATGGGGATGATGAGTGGGTTATATCTTTATTTTACTATGCATTGCAGCTCTCTTTAAGTTTATGTATGTAACACTTTACAATACACATTACTCACACACAAGACAACACTATTAATACTTTCATGTATCAATTAACTGCACTGTCGTTTTGCTGCTGTGTCCGGAGTTCTGTTGCGTAGGGCGCATACGGACTCAGAGGGGAGACAGAGTGAGAGAAGCGAAGTAGCCTATGCGGTAGTAGGCTACCGGCGCAGTACTGTTGCCTGCAACCTTTTAGTTATTCCAAGTATAGATTCATTCTTATAATAAGTGACTACTATTTATGTTCCTTCCATGTGTATTATTAGGTATCTACTGGATCATGAACATCTTGTATGCTACATGCTAGTGCATGTTAGTAGGGGACAGTTATTCTAGTGCACGCGCTTTCAAGTAGGCGTGTACATTTGTCATTTAGCATTTCACTGTCATACCTTGCGGCCTGCTTCTATTCTACATTATTAGAGGCTTAATATTAACGTAGTTTCTTGAGTATTGCATTTCTTTAGTAATAACGTAACCTATAAATGTCTGAGGGAGTTTAGCCTCATAGCCTACCCCTGTTGTACACTTTCGCCGAGTTAAGGTACCTCGTTACCATAGACGATAACTCTGTAGGGCGTTGGTGCTTTTGTTGTCTGGAGCATATAGTATTTGGGACTGGAATCGAGCGTGTCGTTGTCACATAAGCCATTTCTGTCCTACGATCAAGAATCCCGAATATGTATTGCCGATCCAGCCGTAACAGTTGCCAAATGAGCTAGTCAATTCAGCTCATATCTCCATTTTTAAGTCTAGAGTTAAAGCTTTTTTGCAGCATTAATTCTAATTTTTAAACTTATTTTATTCTATTTTATTGTATTATATTTATACTTGATATCCTCCACTGCATAATATGTTATCTGTGTTTAATATGTGTATATGTACAGTATACAGTATATGTTTTTATTTATTCCTAAGTTGCCGTAGTCTCTCTCTAGTGCCTCCGGGTGTTTTGTGTGGATTCATCTTGATGGTGTTTCTGCACCCTGGTTGGAGACTTCGGTATCTCATATAATAATAATAATATATAATAATAATTACCATGTTCCTTGCTCAGACAACCTACACATAGCTTCCACCTTTTTGCCTGTGCTAGTTTTGTCTCATTTGTTGGGTATTTTACACAGAAACTCCATTTATATTTGTTTTTGTTGCATAGCTTACATATAATCTGAGCAGGTTTCTTATATGTACCCTCTTTCTTTCCTTTAGTCCCCACCGTCATGCTTACAGTTCCCCTCAACTCCACATTCCCACTCCCTCCCGACACATTCATTCTCCCATTGTTCAACTGTAAATTACTAATTTCTTTACTGAACTGAGTTTTGAACTCCCCCAGATCAAATGATCTAACCTTGTCAAGTATTGCCATAGGAAGCTTCTGACGTAATATAATAACTATCATTTCCTGTGAGGTGAGCCCAAGGGCGTCTAGCGATTGAGTATGGCACTCCATATCTGCCCTAAATTTTGCTAACTCCTCAACCTTATACTGTGGTTCTGCGAGCTTTAACAAGGAAACTACATGGGCCATCTTAAACTGCTCTTGATCCCCGTATGTGGACTGTAATAGTTGTACTGCCTCAAGATAGCTATCACCTACTACCGCAAAACCCTCTATCAAATGTAAGGCCTCTCCTTCCAATTGTCCTTTCAGATAGTGAAACTTACAGACATTATCCAAAAAGGATTCATGTACTGTAGACCGAAATACATCCCAAAAAGCTAACCACTCAGTCAATTTGCCCCCAAATGTAGGAAGATTGAGCTTTGGAAAGTGCACAGTGTGTTTCGGGTCAACCCTTTTATGGGCCTCGTTCTCGCCTCCCTTCTTATTTGCGACAGCGCGCTGTAATACATGCTTCGCTTTAAAGACAGGTTCATCATAGAGGGCGCGATTATCACACTCTGCAACTATCTCTTCCTCCTCTGTCATGCCTGCCACAATCACCTCACTTAGAGCAACAATACGACCATAGGTAGCCTGGACATTGTCTAACCTAGCCTCTAATTCCTCGAGGTCAGCAGTAGTGATGAAAGTGTTGACATCAATAATTAACCTATTTAATACTCCCCGAAGTCCCGCCCTCTGATTTTTAGGGGCTTTGCTTAGCACCCCACTAGACGGTGTCTCTTCCTGTTTACTCATTTTGTATGTAAGCCTGTAGGATATTTACCTAAAATGTTACAATTACAATGGCAAAATAGTAGCCTAGGTAAGAGACGCCGTCTGGCGGACTTCAATGTTATGGAGAAAAAATAGCACACCAAATAGCAATACCTACACTAAAGGGTCATATTGAACAAGACAAAATGTTAGGTCAGGTCATGTGTCACAGGAAGTCTGAAATGAAAAAGAAAACTATTGGGGGAAGATGATGGGTGGGATGCAGGACTTAGGCAGGCGCAACGATATCACCCTGCATTCCGGCTCTAACCATCGCTTGGCTAGTCCTACGAGTTTATCATAGAGTTGTTCCTGCATCCTGTTTTGCGTCCCATTGCTCATTGCCATAAAAAAATCCCTTACTGGTAGCTAATTCCCGGGTCTGGGCACCAATGTGGTATACTATCAATGGAAGTTAAATATCTATAAGCTATAATCCAAACAAAATCAATCTAAATCAAATTACTCCATATCTAAATTGAATTCAATCTGAAACAAGCTAATTTATATCCAAAGGTCTCACACAATAAATTACATATAAGGTAAGGTTATTAGGGTTAATAATATCCAGGAATTAACTCAACAATAGTTCCATGTGGAAACGAGACAAAGGAGACCGTTTACCCAATATGGCGGACAATGGGGAAGCGAGACACCGGCCCTGAGGCTCAGGTCAAGTGAAAGAAAGAATCAAATGATTATATGAGAATGGACATGAATACTATGCTTATCTATCAGTCAGTCATGGCGTCGATGAGAGCGTCGTGATGATGTAGATGTATGTATTGCTGGCAGTTTATTGTGATTAGAGGCACAAAAGCTCGATCAACTGAGGGCGGAAATTAGATGTTAACTAAATGGTGTTCGTGGAGGCTCTGAGCTCTCTTCCTCAGAGTCACACCTTGCTGCCTTGGCAAACGCCAGGGCCCAAATTATCGTACCGATTCTATGTTGCTAAATACGATAAATTATATTAATATATACGATAAATTTATATATACTACATAAGACCGTGTCAATATTACTCTAACAGCATATAAGGTCTTTTATAATCTTAACTTACTTACAACATGTAATCACGATGTATTCGTCCTACGTCGTGCAGCGGGAACGACCGTGACATCACAGAGACGTACGGTAGCACAAAAAGTGTCGTACACTATCGTATTTACACGATAGTGGGAGTGTGGAATGGGTGTGTGTGCTGGAGTGAGTGAGGGAATAGCGAGAGTAGGTGCATGTTTGTTTGCAAATAACAAATGGAAGGAGCGTGTAAGAGACTATGGGTCTGTGGGTTCAAGGATTGTGTGGGTGAGAATGAAAGTTGGAATACAAACGTGGGTGGTTGTGTGTGTGTATGCTCCGACAGAGGATAAACCTGCAAGTGAGAAAGAGGAGTTCTATATCAATCTAAGCATGTACACACTTTCCAACTGCGCTATCATAGGCTATGCATTGGTGAAAGGAAATAGTAATTAATGGGGCACTTAACCCTAGGGAAGGCCTCTCGATAAACTACTAATGACCCTGAATGAATTATTATGTTCTCTCCACCAACCAACTTTACTCCTAAACTCGATTAATGAAATTAACAAACACATGTGGCAGTCCGGGGATTCGAACCAAGGATGCTCACATCGAAAATCAACACACTTATGCATTGCACCACGAAGACAGTTAAAGAAAGGTGGACAAGCCTACGATTTATTATGCAGTTTCGAATCCTGCATATCAATCTAAGCATGTACACACTTTCCAACTGCACTATCATAGGCTATGCATAGGTGAAAGGAAATAGTAATTAATGGGGCACTTAACCCTAGGGAAGGCCTCTCGATAAACTACTACTGAACCTGAATGAATGATTATGTTCTCTCCACCAACCAACTTTACTCCTAAACTCGATTAATGAAATTAACAAACACATGTGGCAGTCCGGGGATTCGAACCTAGGATGCTCACATCGAAAATCAACACACTTATGCATTGCACCACGAAGACAGTTAAAGAAAGGTGGACAAGCCTACGATTTATTATGCAGTTTCGAATCCTGCATATCAATCGAAGCATGTACACACTTTCCAACTGCGCTATCATAGGCTATGCATAGGTGAAAGGAAATAGTAATTAATGGGGCACTTAACCCTAGGGAAGGCCTCTCGATAAACTACTACTGAACCTGAATGAATGATTATGTTCTCTCCACCAACCAACTTTACTCCTAAACTCGATTAATGAAATTAACAAACACATGTGGCAGTCCGGGGATTCGAACCTAGGATGCTCACATCGAAAATCAACACACTTATGCATTACACCACGAAGACAGTTAAAGAAAGGTGGACAAGCCTACGATTTATTATGCAGTTTCGAATCCTGCATATCAATCTAAGCATGTACACACTTTCCAACTGCGCAATCATAGGCTATGCATAGGTGAAAGGAAATAGTAATTAATGGGGAACTTAACCCTAGGGAAGGCCTCTCGATAAACTACTACTGAACCTGAATGAATGATTATGTTCTCTCCACCAACCAACTTTACTCCTAAACTCGATTAATGAAATTAACAAACACATGTGGCAGTCCGGGGATTCGAACCTAGGATGCTCACATCGAAAATCAACACACTTATGCATTGCACCACGAAGACAGTTAAAGAAAGGTGGACAAGCCTACGATTTATTATGCAGTTTCGAATCCTGCATATCAATCTAAGCATGTACACACTTTCCAACTGCGCTATCATAGGCTATGCATAGGTGAAAGGAAATAGTCATTAATGGGGCACTTAACCCTAGGGAAGGCCTCTCGATAAAATACTACTGAACCTGAATGAATAGAGGTATTGGAGGGGGTCAGTCTGACCATTATGTAGTAGTAGCTAAAATTAGGATACAAAAGAAGTGAGTGAGGAGAACTGGAGGGAGGCGAGAGGAAGGTGGAATGGCGAGGAGGGTGGAGAGGTTGCAGGAGGAAGATATCAAGTAAGAGTTCAGGGGAGCAGTAGAAAGACGTCTAACTAGGTTTGATCTAGATTCTAGAAAGTATGGAGGAAGTGGAGGAGATGAGCAAAGTGTTTACTGAAGAGATCTGTGCAGCATGTGAGGAGATGTGTGGAGTAAGGAGAAAAGGGAGGGGAGTGAAGGGTACAGCATGGTGAACAGAAGAGGTAAAAATAGCTTTGGAAGACAAGAAAAGCGTATAGAGAGTGGTTGGGTAGTAGAGGGAATGAAGATTTGGCGAGACAGAAACGAGCGAAGTACTTGGAGAAAAAGAAAGTGTTGAAGAGAGTAGTGAAGGAAAGTAAGAGAAGAGTAGATGAGGAATTTGGAAGGAAGCTGAGTGTAAAATGGAGGGTGTGTAAGAAACTGTTCTGGAAAGAAGTCAAGAAAGTTAGGGAAGGTAGCAAGGGAAACAGTAAGGGTGTGAAAGATAAGAATGGGCGAGTGCTAGCCGAAAAGCAAGAGAGAGTCGAAAGATGGGGGGAGTACTTCAACGAATTGCTAAATGTAAGAAATATAAAGCGCCAGCAAACATAGTTGGATGAGGTATGGGAGGGAGAAAAAGAGAAGTAGTGGAGGAGGAGGTGGGGATCAGGAGGTCAGAAGTGTGTGATGCCATGAAAAGAGTGAAGTTGGGGAAAGCATCAGGAATAGATAGAGTGTGTGGGGAAATGTTGAGGTATGGTGGTGAGATAGTGATCGAATGGGTATGGAAAATGTGTCAACTAACATGGGAGAAGGAGAGTGCACCTGATGACTTGAAGATATAATAGTCCCCCTATATAAGGCTAAAGGGGAAAGAGGAGTGTGTGGTAACCATCGAGGAATATGTCTTCTAAGCGTAGTAGGGAAGGTGTACAGTAGGGTAGTGAATGAGAGAGTGAGAGCAAGAACAGAGAAATGGATAGGTGACGAGCAGGGCGGTTTTAGGAAGGGAAGAGGATGTGTAGAACATATTTTTACCCTTAAATGTGTTTTGGAGAAATATCTGGAGAAGCAACAAAAACTGTATGTTGCCTTTATGGACTTGGAGAGGGCCTATGACAGAGTGGATAGAGAAGGTATGTGGAAAGTACTTAGAATATACGGAGTAGATGGCAAATTGCTGAAAGCAGTGAGGAGCATGTAACTATGAGGGTGCAAAGGCAGCAGTATGTGTGGAGAATGATCAAAGCGAGTTCTTTGATCTGAATGTAGGGTTGAAACAGGGGTGTGTGATGTCCCCATGGTTGTTCACTGTATATATGGATGGAGTCATGATAGAAATACAAGGAAGAGCAGTGGATGTTTGTGTATTGCTGATAAGGGAGGGAAACGATTGGAAGCTATCTGTACTACTGTTTGCTGATGATACTGTTCTGATGAGGGATAATGAATGGGAGTAGCAGGGTCTGGTAAATATGTTTGGAACAGTGTGCAAAAAACGGAATCTGAAGGTAATGCGGGGAAGATCAAGGGTATGGTCTTCGAAAAGGGTGAAGCCACAGAGTGTGAGGTGAAGTTGAACGATCAGGCTATTGAGATTGTCAGCTCATTTAAGTATCTGGGCAGTGTGCTGAGTAAAGATGGGACTATGGATGAAGAAGTGTGGGAGAAGGTGCAACAGGGGAAAAGGGTTGTAGAAACGCTGAATGCAGTAACATAAAATAGGGTGGTCAGTAAGGAAGTGAAGAAGTCCCCCGCATATCATGCCGCCCGAGAGCGGCCCTCTGCGGGTCCCTCAACGTAAACGTAAACGCATGACAGTGTGGTAATCCCGACACTGACTTACGGAAGTGAAGCATGGACGTTGATGAAGAAACTCGGACCAAGAGTGAGAGTAGTGGAAATTAGTTACTTGAGAAGTGCGTGCGGAGTTACATGGAGGGATCGACAGACACATGAGGAAGTAAGAAGGAGGTGTGGTGTGGAGGTAGATGTGCTTGAAAGTGTGAAAAGGAACACCTTGAGATGATTCGGCCATATTTAACGTATGGGAAGCGAGAGAATGACTATGGGTAATGCTAGACCCAAAGGATCAAAAAATTGTGCAACTTTGCTCAACAGACTTCTTTTTGAGTGTGCTCCAGTCTGCTGAGCAAAAGACCTTGGTTGAAAAGTTAGTATGTCTTGTTTAGGTTGCCAGATCATCCCCAAATTTCTGGACTTTTCCTGGTTATGAGATGCCGTACCGCCTACCTGTATCAAACACTGAAGATCTTCACTATTAGTAACCCACTCACAGAGAAATAAATGTGCTTCTGTAAACAATCTACGTGCTTGCCAGTAGGTATGTAACAAATTATCCTGACTATCACTAGAACCCTGCAAATTGTCTATATACAACCCGCGAGATAGTTTACTTGTGTCCTCATGAGTATCTGATAGATGTTTTTTTATTGTGGCATTTAACAAAAACTGTGAACATGTAGCACCAAAGAGTACGACCCGAAAACGGTAGATTACGACCGGACTTTCAGAGTCGCTAATGTCTTCGAACCAAAGAAAGCGGGTAACATCTCTATCTTCCTCTTTTAGTTTGACCATCAAGAATGCTTTCTCGATGTCACTAGTAAATGCATACTGCCCAAGCCTAAACCGCAATAGGTGTTGCGACAGATCCGACACCAAGGACGGACCTGTCAGCAGGCAGTCATTTAGACTTGGTTGTTGACCTTGGTGGGCAGAGCAGTCATACACCACCCGTAATGGTGTGGTGACGCTGTCTTTCCTCACCCCATGATGGGCTAGATAGTGAACCCTCCCCTTCCTAATCGGTTCTTTTACATCGACCCTTTCAATGAAGCCCCTATCTTCATAACTCCGAAAAACATCGTCATACGCCTGGCGCATGTTCGGTTCATTTGTTAATTTACGCTGTAATGCGCGCAAGCGACCTAATGCCAAACCATAGTTGGTTGGCAGGCTCATCTCACTGTTCTTCCAGGGTAAACTAACCTTGTATTGCTTGTCTGAGGTACTATAGCTCACAGATTCTTCAAACTTCTTTAGCGCAATTTCCGAGTCATAATCGGTCTCCATAGGATAAATGCCTGTGTGATCCAATCTCCAAAGTCGTTCCAGGTCGAACTCGGCAGTCATTTTAGGGTCACTAGGTTGGCAATCCTCCCTTCCCAACTCCTCTGCCGCGGTTACATTCACTCTTAATATCGAGACCGTGTCGACCAGGACATTTGACTGTGTAGTATGCACCTTTCCGCTCATGCAATAGCCAAATTTAGTGGGGATTAAAATTACACCACACATTCTTTTAAATCCAGGGTATACTACATCATAATAATGATCCTATCGTATAAATACGATAGAATATGACTCTTTTGTGATCTCTTATGTCTCTGTGACGTCACGATCTCTCCTACAGCACGACGTAGGACGAGTAGATCGTATATTATAAGATTGTAAATAAGTTAAGTTATAAAAGGCCTAATATGCTATTAAGCAATATTGCCATGGTCTTATGTAGTATATATGAATTTATCGTATATATATTAATATAATTTATCGTATAGAGCAACCTAAATGCGGTACGATAATTTGGGCTCCTGGCGGTTTGCCAAGGCAGCAAGGTGTGCTTTTGAGGTACGCCAGAGCCTTCACGAACACCAACCAGTTAACATCTAATTTTCCGCCCTCAGTTGATCGTGCTTTTGTGCCTGTATTCACAATACACATACACTCAGCTACACCATCACGACGCTCTCATCGACATCATGACTGACTGATAGATAAGCATACATTATAATAATCATGTCCATTCCCATGTAATCATTTATTCTTTCTTTAACTTGACTCGTGTCTTGGGACCGAAGTCTCGTTCCCCATTGTCCACCGCCATATTGGATAAAACGTTCTCCCTTGCCTCATTGCCACGTGGAACTATTGGTGAGTTAATTCCTGGCTAATATTAACCCTTATAACCTTACCCTATATATACATTTGTTATGTGAGACCTTTGGATATAAATTAGCTTGTTTCAGATTGAATTCAATTTAGATATAGAGTAGTTTTCATTTAGATTGATTTTATTTGATTCATTATAGCTTAGTAATATTTAACTTCCATTGATAGTTTACCACATTGGTGCCCAGACCCGGGAATTAGCTACCAGTAGGGGATTTTTTCTTGGGCAATGAGCAAGGGATTAGCCCAGGGATGCAGGAGCAAGGACCCCGGAGGGGTGGGGCTTAGCTATCTCCCTGTACCTCAGGCGCCGGTACCTCAGCGAATAGCCATAGTAGGGCATTCGTATGCCACTAGGCTAAGGGCAGCTGACGGAGGTACTGTGTCGTATCGGGCGTCCGAGGGGGAGAGAACTTTCAGGCTGACCTACTTCAGGGTACCGGGAGCAACCGTTGAAACCCTGAAGGCCTCCCCCCAGTGGGGGCAAGTGGTTCGGTTTAGGCCGCATATGATCTTTTTGTTTATAGGCAGCAATGATATACGCCCCGGTACAGTACCCCGCGAGTTAGCTGACACAATCAAAGAGGTGGCGCTGGATCTGGAGCGTGAGTCCGGAGGGAGCTGCAAGATCGTGGCAATTGAGAGCCGGACGAGAGTCCGAGGGTTCTCAGCGGCGGATTACCAAGCCATCAAAAATTCTGTTAACCGCGCCCTGAGGTGTCGGTTAATAGAAAGTAAGCACCGCTTTGTTTCTCTCACATTCAGCATCCGAGACCTCGACCAGGATGGTGTCCACCTCGACTTAGACACCAATCAAGTCTTGTATGAGAAGATTGTAGGGCTAACGAAGCGTTGGCTAGAGAGGGACGCCGGGGTTGTATCGTTGCGCCTGCCTAAGTCCTGCTTCCCACCCATCATCTTTCCCCAGTAATTTTCTTTTCCGTTTCGGACTTCCTGTGACTATTATGACCTGACCTAACATTTTTTCTTGTTCAATATGATCCATTAGTAGGTATTGCTATTTAGTGTACTATTTTTTCTCCATAACATAGAAGTCCGCCGGTTGGCGTCTCTTAATTAGACTATTATTTGGCCGTTGTTTTTGTAACGTAACATTTAGATACATAGCCTATAGGCTCGCATGCAAAATGGATAAAAACGATAAAGAGACACCGTCTAGTGGGGTGCTGATCAAAGCCCCTAAAAATCAAAGGGCGGGACTTCGGGGAGTATTAAATAGGCTAATAGTGGACTTAAACACTTTCATCACTACTGCTGATCTAGAGGAATTGGAGGCCAGATTAGATAACGTCCAGGCTACCCACGGTCGTATTACGGCTCTGAGTGAGGTGATTGTGGCTGACATGATAGAGGAGGAAGAGATAATTACAGAGTGTGATAATCGCGCCCTCTATGACGAATCTGTCTTTAGGGCGAAGCGCCTATTACAGCGTGCTGTCACAAGTAAGAAGGGAGGCGATAATGAGGCCCATAGAAGGGCTGACCCAAAACAGACTGTACACCTCCCAAAGCTCAATCTTCCTACATTTGGGGGCAAGTTAACCGAGTGGTTAGCTTTCTGGGATGTGTTTCGATCTGCGGTTCATGAATCCTCTTTGGATAATGTCCGCAAGTTTTACTATCTGAAGGGACAAATGGAAGGAGAGGCCTTACATTTAATAGAGGGTTTTGCAGTAGTGGGTGGTAGTTATCTTGAAGCGGTACACTTATTAGAGTCCACATACGGGGATAGAGAGCAGTTGAAGATGGCCCATGTCGTTGCCTTGTTGGGGCTCGCAGAACCACAGTATAAGGTTGATGAGTTGACAAACTTCAGGGCAAATATGGAGTGCCATACTCGATCGCTAGACACCCTAGGGCTTACCACGCAGGAAATGATAGTCATTATCTTGCGGCAGAAGCTTCCTATGGCAATACTTGATAAGGTAAGATCATTTGAACTGGGGGAGTTCAAAACTCAGTTCAGCAAGGAGATCAATAATCTACAGTTGAACAAAGGGAGAATGTATGTGTCGGGAGGGAGTGAGAATGTGGAGAAGAGGGGAACAATAAGCATGACAGTGGGGACTAAAGTAAAGAAAGAGGGTGTGTATATGAAACCTGCTCAGATTCTATGTAAGCTATGTAACAACAAACATAAATGGAGTTTCTGCATAAAATACCCGACAAATGAGACAAAACTAGCACAGGCGAAAAGATTGAAGCTATGTGTAGGTTGTCTAAGTGGGGAACATGGTAAGCAGGGACAATGTACTGCTACATACTTAAGGCCCTGTCGGCACTGCAAAGGACATCACTTTGATAAGTTGTGTCCTACAGCGGATAAAGTCAAAGACGTCAAAAATGAGGGTACTACAACTGTGACACTAGGTAGCACGCAAGACACCACTATATTGCCCACAATACAGATTCCCATGGTAGGTAATGACAGTAACAAAGTTTGTCGGGTACTTCTAGATCAAGGGTCTCAACGTTCCTTTATAAAGAGGTCCGTACTAGTGGGACTGAAGCACCGAATCGTAGGGGCTGAGACTCTTCGATTACAGGGCTTCACAGGGGTTACTGATAAACAAGACTACGAGATAGCGGAGATTTCATATTTCTATCGTAAAAACCGGTACTTTATGACTTGTATCGTAGTAGACACCCTACCAGAATATGTATCTGTGGGTGTGAAGAAGGTGGAACACGCATTACGTAGCAAAGGGGTTAACTTGTCAGATCCCATGGGAAATCAGAGTGAGGTGCATGTTCTACTTGGTGTAGATCATTATTATGAAGTAGTATACCCTGGATTTAAAAAGATGTGTAGTGTAGTTTTAATCCCCACTAAATTTGGATACTGCATGAGCGGAAAGGTGCATACTACACAGTCAAAGGTCCTGGTCGACACGGTCTCGATATATAGAGTCAATGTAACCGCGGCAGAGGAGTTGGGAAGGGAGGATTCCCAACCTAGTGACCCTAAGATGGCTGCCGAGTTCGACCTGGAACAACTGTGGAGATTGGATCACATAGGCATTAATCCTATGGAGACTGATTATGACTCGGAAGTTGCGCTACAAAGGTTTGACGAGTCTGTGTGCTACTGTGCCTCAGACAAGCAATATAAAGTTAGTTTACCCTGGAAGAACAGTGAGATAAGCCTGCCTACCAACTATGGTTTGGCATTAGGTCGCTTGCGCGCATTGCAGCGGAAATTGTCTAACGAACCGAGCACGCGCCAGGCGTATGACGATGTATTTCGGAGTTATGAGGATAGGGGCTTTATAGAGAGAGTCGATGTCAAGGAACCGTGTAAGAAGGGTAGGGTTCACTATCTGGCCCATCATGGGGTAAAGAAAGACAGCGTCACCACACCAATACGGGTGGTGTATGACTGTTCTGCCCACCAAGGACAACAACCCAGTCTAAATGACTGCCTGTTGACAGGTCCGTCCATGGTGTCGGACCTGTCCCAACATCTATTGCGGTTTAGGCTTGGGAAGTACGCCTATACCAGTGACATCGAGAAAGCATTCTTGATGGTCAAGCTAAAGGAGGAAGATAGAGATGTTACCCGCTTTCTTTGGTTCGGCGACATTAGCGACTCTGAAAGTCCCATCATAATATACCGTTTTCGGGTTGTACTCTTTGGGGCCACTTGCTCGCAGTTTTTGTTAAATGCCACAATCAGAAAACATTAGCTGACACTCATGAGGACACAAGTAAACTATCTCGCGGATTATACATTGACAATTTGCAGGGTACTAGCGATAGTCAAAATGATTTGTTATATGCATACTGGCAAGCACGCAGATTGTTTGTGGATGCACATCTATTTCTCCGCGAGTGGGTTACTAATAGTGAAGATCTTCAGAGTTTAATACAGGTGGATGGTACGGCATCTCTTAACCAGGAAAAGTCCAGAAATTTGGGGATGATCTGGCAACATAAACATGACATACTAACTTTTCAAACAAGGTCTTTTGCTCAGCAGACAGGAGCGCACACAAAGAGAAGTCTGTTGAGCAAAGTTGCGCACTTTTGATCCTTTGGGTCTAGCATTACCTGTTACCATAAGAGCTAGGATTCTAATGCAGGAAGTTTGGAGACGTAAAATAGGATGGGATGACAGTTTGCCTGAGGATCTGAATGACCAAGGGACATTGTTGTTGAATGAATATGCCATCCTATGTACTAAACCTATACCTCGTAAAGTGGCGGCGTTCGGTGACGTTACGTTACACACGTTTTGCGATGCTAGCGCCACGGCATACGGGGTAGCCATATATGTTGTTACTTCATTTGGGGCACATTTAGTTACAGCCCGGGCCAAGGTAGCCCCGGTTAAAAAGGTAACTATCCCTAAAATGGAATTGACTGCCATGCTGCTATTAGCACGTCTGGTGCAACATGTACGCGCAGCATACGAGAGCGAATTAAATATTGAAATCGTTCATGTATGGTGCGATAGTCAGGTCGCACTCAACTGGATACATAGCAAGAAGTTTCTGCCAGTTTATGTGCGGAATAGGGTAGATGAGATTAGAGCCCTTTTGCCAGACGTTGCTTATCATTATGTAAATACAAAAGAAAACCCTAGTGATCTCATAACTAGGGGTATAACGGCTAGCCAGTTAATGAAGTCCGAATTGTGGTGGCATGGTCCAAAGTGGCTGCTCCATGAAAGTGAATGGACGATATGGCATGCTGTTGGAGAGGGACTTCTGCCACTGGAAACAGTGGCAGTTACAGCCCAACCAAATGAGCCACCGGGTCCTATCATGAAGTGGGCAAGATTCGGTGACTATAATAAACTAGTCAGAGTTGTAGCGTGGGTGTTGCGATATGTATTCAATCTCAAGCTTAAAGTAACGGGCCAACTCTGCAACAGGGGTCACAACATTGATGCTCGTGAATTTAAAGCAGCTGAAGTAACTTTGATCAAATGGGTTCAAGTAGAAACCTTTTCCAATGAATTAGAATCCTTGAAAAGCTCGAATAAGACATTAATGCCTAATATAGTGCGTCAACTACGGTTGCACCTAGACAATGGCCTCATCAGGTGTGAGGGTCGCCTGAAGTGGTCGGGTGTACCAGACTGCACAAACCGACCTATACTTATGCCAACAAGACATCACGTTACTGATCTATTGATCATACGTGCACATAGGGAAGTAAAACACTACGGAGTATGTCATATTATATCAAATTTACGTCTCACATGGTGGATACCCAGAGTTCGACAAGTAGCTCGACGCGTAGTGAGAAAGTGTGTAATATGCCAGAGACTAAAGGGTAAACCATATGCAACTGGACCAGCTCCACCTCTACCTGAATGCCGTGTAAAGCACGTAGAACCTTTCCAAGCGGTAGGATTAGATTACACAGGGGCATTGAAGACGAGGGAGCATGAGAAGGTTTATATATTATTGTTTACCTGTGCGACGTCTCGAGCGGTACACCTAGAACTATGTGATAATATGTCTAGCGAAGAATTTTATGCTGGCGTTCAGACGGTTTTGTGCCCGTTGTTCATTCCCTCAACTCATTCTTAGCGACAATGCTCCCACTTATGTCCAAGCATCAAAATATCTAAAGGATATGAGTAGTGATCCTACTGTTATCACTTTTTTGGGAGAGAAGAAGTGCGAATGGAGGTTCATTCCAGTTAAGGCACCTTGGTTTGGTGGAATGTGGGAACGATGTGTCGGCATAGTAAAGTCAGGACTAAGAGCGGTTGTAGGACGTGCTCTATTAAAGAAAAGTGAGTTGACGACAGTCCTCACAGAGATAGAGGCAGTCGTGAATGATCGCCCGCTTACATTTGTGTACACCGACCTGCAAGAACCACTACCATTAACGCCAGCTCACTTGCTATATGGAAAACCATTGACTGCGTTTCCATCTGATTTTCAGTCCATAGTAGAGTTAGAGGATCCCTCGTTGTACTCTGAGGTAGCGGTGTCTAAGAGATACCAGTATATATCCAGGATAATCGAGGATTTTAGGAAACGGTGGATTAGTGAATATCTGCTAGCATTGCGGGAAAGGAATGTTACTCCCTCTGGTAGACCAACGGCACCTACAGTTGGTGAAGTTGTTTTAATTAAAGAAGATAGTCCTCGTTTATTCTGGAAATTAGGCCGCGTATTGGAGGTATACAAGGGGGCAGACTCTGTAGAGCGGGTGGCGCTATTGAAGACAGCCACTGGAACTACTGTTCGTCCTATCGCACGTTTGTACGCTTTGGAGCTCGATTCCGCATTGCAATCTGAGGCTCCACCTGTTATTGCTGGGTCCGAGGATTCTCAAAGGAACGACTCACCTCTTACTGATGGTGATCATTCTCGGACCGGGACGCGTCCCAGACGTGCTGCTGCTGGCGCCGTCGACTTGTGGCATCAGAAGATAGCCTCTGGGCAACTTTAGGTTTAAGGTGGGGTTCAGGTCTTTTTTGTGGGGGGAGTGTATCGTATAAATACGATAGAATATGACTCTTTTGTGATCTCTTATGTCTCTGTGACGTCACGATCTCTCCTACAGCACGACGTAGGACGAGTAGATCGTATATTATAAGATTGTAAATAAGTTAAGTTATAAAAGGCCTAATATGCTATTAAGCAATATTGCCATGGTCTTATGTAGTATATATGAATTTATCGTATATATTAATATAATTTATCGTATAGAGCAACCTAAATGCGGTACGATAATTTGGGCTCCTGGCGGTTTGCCAAGGCAGCAAGGTGTGCTTTTGAGGTACGCCAGAGCCTTCACGAACACCAACCAGTTAACATCTAATTTTCCGCCCTCAGTTGATCGTGCTTTTGTGCCTGTAATCACAATACACATACACTCAGCTACACCATCACGACGCTCTCATCGACATCATGACTGACTGATAGATAAGCATACATTATAATAATCATGTCCATTCCCATGTAATCATTTATTCTTTCTTTAACTTGACTCGTGTCTTGGGACCGAAGTCTCGTTCCCCATTGTCCACCGCCATATTGGATAAAACGTTCTCCCTTGCCTCATTGCCACGTGGAACTATTGGTGAGTTAATTCCTGGCTAATATTAACCCTTATAACCTTACCCTATTGTGACGCACCCAGTGCGTGGCAACGTAACCTGATTGTACTCCTTGGTACTCCACTGTACCGCCACTGTGTGGTACCGCTGTACCGCTGTACCGTGCTGGCTGCTTATATTGAGTGTGACAACGTATAACTATGTTCTTTGTATCTCTGCAAAGGTCTCGTCATGTGCTAACCAGTGGTGGGTTTTGTTTTAAGCCATGTCGAGACCTTCCATTTAATATGTAGTATCAATAGAGAAGTTGATAGATAAGACAATGGGAGTTCAGAGAGAGAGAGTGAGTTAGTTTTCAGAGCGAGAGGGTAGCAACGCGCCACGCTGCCGGAGTGGTGGTTGCCAGACGTATGGACCGGTTGGCAGCCTTGCGCTTATAGCTAGGTGCGACAGGGTTGGTAGTCCATTGCCGCCTGCCTATGCTGCCTGGGTTGCCCATGTTGTCGTACTGCACATTGCCTGGAGGCTCGCTGTGTGTTCCATGATCAGGTTGCCTAGAACCTTTGAGATTCTAACATCCCTTGCTCTCTCTCCCAATTTCTCACGGTTGCACTCTTTCTCTCTGACGACATTACTCTCATTTCATTCTTCTCTCTATTTAAATGCATAACCTTCCCTTGAGGTCCTAAAGGAGTTTCAGCACTCACCTCTCGTATTACTCTTAGGACAAGCATATATTTACATGTATTAGATTTAAGGGGTTAATGTGAACAGCGATCTTCTTGATGAGGATAGTTGGTGAACGTTCTACATGTTCACGAGTTATATGCCCAGCTCATCATCCAATTTGTGACTAGACTAGTGCCATGTGTAAGAGCCCGACCATGCCCAGGAGTTGTCTGTAGAGGGGCGAGGACTTAGCCTTGATTTGCCTACCGAGCCAGGAGCGAGTGCAGTACCAGAGACTACAGCTCGCTCGTAGTGCCGGTATAGTAGAGTAACGTAATTTATCTGTCCTTGTGTTCTCTGCAGTCTTTTCCTGGGTTCTCGCTTTCGGTGCTGGGACTCGTTGTTCCTGTGACTTGGCCTGCTAGCTAGAACACATGGGGATGATGAGTGGGTGATATCTTTATTTTACTATGCATTGCAGCTCTCTTTAAGTTTATGTATATAACACTTTACAATACACATTACTCACACACAAGACAACACTATTAATACTTTCATGTATCAATTAACTGCACTGTCGTTTTGCTGCTGTGTCCGGAGTTCCGTTGCGTAGGGCGCATACGGACTCAGAGGGGAGACAGAGTGAGAGAAGCGAAGTAGCCTATGCGGTAGTAGGCTACCGGCGCAGTACTGTTGCCTGCAACCTTTTAGTTATTCCAAGTATAGATTCATTATTACAATAAGTGACTACTGTTTATGTTCCTTCCATGTGTATTATTAGGTATCTACTGGATCATGAACATCTTGTATGCTACATGCTAGTGCATGTTAGTAGGGGACAGTTATTCTAGTGCACGCGCTTTCAAATAGGCGTGTACATTTGTCATTTAGCATTTCACTGTCATACCTTTAGCCTGCTTCTATTCTACATTATTAGAGGCTTAATATTAACGTAGTTTCTTGAGTATTGCATTTCTTTAGTCATAACGTAACCTATAAATGTCTGAGGGAGTTTAGCCTCATAGCCTACCCCTGTTGTACACTTTCGCCGAGTTAAGGTACCTCGTTACCATAGACGATAACTCTGTAGGGCGTTGGTGCTTTTGTTGTCTGGAGCATATAGTATTTGGGACTGGAATCGAGCGTGTCGTTGTCACATAAGCCATTTCTGTCCTACGATCAAGAATCCCGAATATGTATTGCCGATCCAGCCGTAACAAAATGGCGACCTTGCACAAGATTCAGTAGTATCCTATCACATGTTTTTTGGAGAACTATTCTATGCTACCTAGTAGAGCTGGCTAGAATTTTCTTGCATATTGGAGGAATTTTTATTGTGTCATTATTGTATTGGTGGACTTGCAGATTGTTTCGTTGGGGGTGTCTAGAGTAGAGTCATTCAAGCATCTTTAACATTTTGTGAGTCGAGACTGCAATTAGTAATAAGCACTTCTTTTTTTTTATGAACAGCAATTGTATAACCAGCACTATGTCTAATGACTCATCATTTACGGGGGAGGATAACACGGTACAGCCTAGTAACCAGCAAGTACAACAGATGTTTAGGGAGGGGAGTGTTATAAGTGGAGAGAGGGATGCCCGGGCATTTTTGCAGACACCTTTGACCGAACAGCGCCTGCAGGCTATTGATTGTTACGGTCTTCGGTCTTCGCTGTTTAGCCACGGTTTTGGGGCGGGACTGTCCTGACAGTTGGCCCAAGAAGAATTTGGTGGCATGTTTGTTGGGTGATGGCGATGGGGTGGTGGGTGGAGTGGGGTCTTGGGGGGTTCCCTCCAAGCCTCCATTCCACTCTACCCCTGAGCTGGGCCCTCAGCCAGCGAGTCTTAGCACGATGCAGCAGGAGGGTTCTCAAGGGCAAGCTGGCTTACCCGTAAACACGTCTCGGTGTGGATCCCCCATTTTGTGCTCTCCCCCCCCAGGCCTGTCTCCTGAGATGTTATTGCAGCTAGAACTAGCTAAGTTTAAGCTGCAGGAGACTCAGATACAACAGGCTAGTATAGAACGGATTAAGCTGCAGGAGACTCAGATACAACAGGCTAGTATAGAACGCATAGAGGTTGCTAGAATCCAAGCCAATCAGGATGCAACCAGGTACCAGGCTGAAATGGATGTCGAGAAGTCTAGAGTAGAGACCACGGGGCGTCATCTCGGTGGTGGGAACCGGGTTACAGACTCACTTTCGCATTTAATTAAGTTAGTACCCGCATTTGATGAGACAGCAGTGACTGAGTTTTTTGCTCGTTTCGAAAAGAAGTGTCGTGAGTATGACTGGCCGGAGGTTAAATGGGCAGCATTAGTTTCATCACGTCTAGTGGGTAAGGGGTTGAAAGCCTACGATGCACTGTCACTGGACGAGAGTGTAGTGTATGGACTGGTGAAGGAGGCTGTGCTCCGGGCCTACGAACTGCAACCCGAAACTTATAGATTGAAGTTCCGTGGCGTGAATAAGAAGAGCGACGTCAGTTTTATGGAGCACGCACGGGACTTAACAGATGCAGGTAATAACTGGTTTCGGTCCGAGCACGCAGAGTCGGCTGAGGAAATTAAGCAACTTTTCTATCTGGAACAGTTTTACAAATGTACTGGAACCGATCTAACGCTGAACATTAAGGAAAAATGTCCCAAGACAGTAGAGGAGGCTGCCAAGATGGCAGACCTCAGATTATCATTGATTCGTGGTTGCGGTGCCGCTCAGAGGGCTGAGTCAGGGCAGAAGGGGCGCTATACCCCACCCACCAGAGTTTTCGATAATAACAAATCCTATGACACACATAACCACACTAAATGCATTGCACCTAATAACACCTACAAACACAAGCCTCTCCCGTTTACTAAAGGTCAGGCCCTTCTTCGCCCGCACAAGGGAAGAAGCCCATTGGGGATGTGAAATGTTACAAATGTCAGAAGCTAGGCCATTATTCACGTGAGTGCCCTAGTAACACTCCCGCTAAGCCGGTGTCATTGGTTCACAGTATCGGTGTGTCTCTGAAGGCTGCAGCAACTGCCCGGGGTAGGTTGTCAGCAGCTGAGGCACACGCGGTAAAGAAGCGTACGGAAGGCTCGACACCTGTCCGGGACACTTTCTGTAGCCATCGGGGGCACGGGTTTGTGAGCTGGGGGAGTGAACTACGGAGGGTTGACTTGCTGAGGGATACGGGGGCTTCGCAAACTTTGTTGAGGAACTTCACAGGGAAACCGATAAATGCGGCCAGAGTTGTTGTGGTGCAGGGTATAAATGCTACGAGGTCATACCCACTTGTGAGGTTGGAGTTGAGAGTGGGAGAGGTGTGCAGGGAGCTGGATGTAGGGATCGTTGAGTGTTTGCCAGTTGAGGGCGTCGACCTTCTTCTCGGCAACGACTTTGCGGTGCCCACTTCCGGGACTCCACCCTTAGTCGTTGCCGAGAGGGCGGCCGACGTGGATGGTGAGAATCGGGAATGGGTTGGGAGGTGCCAACAGGATAAGATGGCCTGTGTGGTAACCCGATCTCGCTCTGCGGCTCCTGCACAGCCTAGCACTCAACCTCGGGGACAGTGGAGGAAGGATCAGGAGAAGGTTGCTAAGGGCAGGAAAAGGGACATTGATTCTGCTGCACTTCTCGGTGATTCGGTACTTGGACCTATAATAGACACGGGAGTTGACTCTGGCCCAGATATGGTGTGTAACAAGGCAGAGTTGGGTAAGACTTCGCGTGAGGCAAGAGCTGTAGCGAGAGCCACTAAGGCAGTAGAGCCTACTAGCCGGGGTAATGTCTTATTACAAAACCATCTTGATGCATTGACGCCCAGGGACATTAGTGAGCAGCAGCTGCAAGACGCTAGCCTAGCTCGTTATAGCAATGGTGCCATAGAGTTGGAGGAAGATGGGGATGCGAAGCCGGGAGATTTCTTTAGGCTCAACAGGATATTGTACCGCAGATTTCTAGACCCCAAATCGAAGTGGGAGGGCGGTGCGAGGGTAGTATACCAGGTGGTTGTTCCAAATAAGTATAGAGAGTCCTTATTGTGTCTGGCGCATGATGTGCCGGTGGCGGGTCATTTGGGGGTAACAAAAACATTGGCGGCATTGGGCAGGTTTTTCTGGTGGCCTGGGGTCAAGGCTGATGTCTGTGCATGGGTGGCTGGGTGTGCGACCTGCCAGACAACGGGGAAGCCTAACCAGACCATCCCGAGGGCACCTTTGTTTCCCATACCTGTCACCGGGCCTCCGTTCAGCAAAGTTGTAGTAGATTTGGTTGGCCCTTTCCCGCCTACTAGTAGTGGCAATAAATTCCTGTTGACAATCATGGATGTGGCTACGAGATACCCGGACGCATACCCCATGAG
>JBAKBP010032145.1:0-23534 GCA_037953745.1 Lithodes maja
GTATGTAGTTTTTTAAATGGTCATAATTATGTACTTATTCATCAAATATACTCGCGTTTCTCAAGGTTTAGTATGCAGTGATGGAGTTGTGTGATAGTCCATAGCATGACTTAGGGAGATTATAACATAATTATAGCCGTGCCCTATCGCAGTTAATGAATACTTATGAGTACGTTATCTTATAGCCACTCTCTCTCTCTCTCTCTCTCTCTCTCTCTCTCTCTCTAATCGATTTTTTTTCTCCCTGCCTGTAAAGAGTGTCCTCTCTCTCTCTCTCTCCTCCCCCATTGTTCTCCCTGCCTGTAAAGAGTGTCCTCTCTCTCCTCTCTCCTCCCCCATTGTTCTCCCTGCCTGTAAAGAGTGTCCTCTCTCTCTCTCCTCCCCTCCCCCATTGTTCTCCCTGCCTGTAAAGAGTGCCTCTCTCTCTCTCTCTCCTCCCCTCCCCCATTGTTCTCCCTGCCTGTAAAGAGTGTCCTCTCTCTCTCTCTCTCCTCCCCCATTGTTCTCCCTGCCTGTAAAGAGTGTCCTCTCTCTCTCTCCTCCCCTCCCCCATTGTTCTCCCTGCCTGTAAAGAGTGTCCTCTCTCTCTCTCTCTCCCCTCCCCCATTGTTCTCCCCTGCCTGTAAAGAGTGTCCTCTCTCTCTCTCTCTCCTCCCCCATTGTTCTCCCTGCCTGTAAAGAGTGTCCTCTCTCTCTCTCTCTCCTCCCCCATTGTTCTCCCTGCCTGTAATGAGTGTCCTCTCTCTCTCTCTCTCCTCCCCCATTGTTCTCCCTGCCTGTAAAGAGTGTCCTCTCTCTCTCTCTCTCCTCCCCCATTGTTCTCCCTGCCTGTAAAGAGTGTCCTCTCTCTCTCTCCTCCCCTCCCCCATTGTTCTCCCTGCCTGTAAAGAGTGTCCCTCTCTCTCTCTCCTCCCCCATTGTTCTCCCTGCCTGTAAAGAGTGTCCTCTCTCTCTCTCTCTCCTCCCCCATTGTTCTCCCTGCCTGTAAAGAGTGTCCTCTCTCTCTCTCTCTCCTCCCCCATTGTTCTCCCTGCCTGTAAAGAGTGTCCTCTCTCTCTCTCCTCCCCTCCCCCATTGTTCTCCCTGCCTGTAAAGAGTGTCCTCTCTCTCTCTCCTCCCCTCCCCCATTGTTCTCCCTGCCTGTAAAGAGTGTCCTCTCTCTCTCTCTCTCTCCTCCCCCATTGTTCTCCCTGCCTGTAAAGAGTGTCCTCTCTCTCTCTCTCTCCTCTCCTCCCCCATTGTTCTCCCTGCCTGTAAAGAGTGTCCTCTCTCTCTCTCTCTCCTCCCCCATTGTTCTCCCTGCCTGTAAAGAGTGTCCTCTCTCTCTCTCCTCCCCTCCCCCATTGTTCTCCCTGCCTGTAAAGAGTGTCCTCTCTCTCTCTCTCTCCTCCCCCATTGTTCTCCCTGCCTGTAAAGAGTGTCCTCTCTCTCTCTCCTCCCCCATTGTTCTCCCTGCCTGTAAAGAGTGTCCTCTCTCTCTCTCTCTCCTCCCCTCCCCCATTGTTCTCCCTGCCTGTAAAGAGTGTCCTCTCTCTCTCTCTCTCCTCCCCCATTGTTCTCCCTGCCTGTAAAGAGTGTCCTCTCTCTCTCTCCTCCCCTCCCCCATTGTTCTCCCTGCCTGTAAAGAGTGTCCTCTCTCTCTCTCTCTCCTCCCCCATTGTTCTCCCTGCCTGTAAAGAGTGTCCTCTCTCTCTCTCTCTCCTCCCCCATTGTTCTCCCTGCCTGTAAAGAGTGTCCTCTCTCTCTCTCCTCCCCTCCCCCATTGTTCTCCCTGCCTGTAAAGAGTGTCCTCTCTCTCTCTCTCTCCTCCCCCATTGTTCTCCCTGCCTGTAAAGAGTGTCCTCTCTCTCTCTCTCCCCTCCCCCATTGTTCTCCCTGCCTGTAAAGAGTGTCCTCTCTCTCTCTCTCTCCTCCCCCATTGTTCTCCCTGCCTGTAAAGAGTGTCCTCTCTCTCTCTCTCTCCCCTCCCCCATTGTTCTCCCTGCCTGTAAAGAGTGTCCTCTCTCTCTCTCTCTCCTCCCCCATTGTTCTCCCTGCCTGTAAAGAGTGTCCTCTCTCTTTCTCTCCTCCCCTCCCCCATTGTTCTCCCTGCCTGTAAAGAGTGTCCTCTCTCTCTCTCCTCCCCTATTGAAAGAGTTACAGAAAGCCAAATTCAAGGTACGGATGAGTCAAAATGCATGGACACACGGAGGTTGAAGCAGATTAAGTCGTAGGCTGAGTGAAAGATAGATTGAAGCAGAGTTCCTTAGTTTAGTTACCTTCAAGATCAATTTTTACATTTTCGGTAGCAAAATGTCGCGGCCGAAGGCCGATTCCTCCTGGACATACAGGCTCGCTATCGCTCGCCAGGAAAATATTGACACCTAAATAGCACGAAAAGTCTTTATGCTAAGCACGAGGGAGAAGGGGGACCAGAAAACCGGCTCATCCTCCCCTTAAATGAACTGCTTCCCAGCGCGCGAATATGATGGTGAGACGAGGAATTGTTTTGGTCATCATGTGTATATTTACTTAGGTCCATTCCCCACTTTTCCTTTTTTTTTCTGGGGGTGGTCGACTCAAGACAGAGCCCGAATAGGGACAACACAACAGCAAACAATGAACACACAAAAACACAGTGCCTCGTCAGGTCTGAGTGTTATGACCGAGTATGCCGGGCACTATCCAATGCCCAGATTTACGATATTATTATAGGTGTTTAGTGTTTGGGTTTGAGTTTTGGCTGGTCCGAGAACACATGCCCATTTACCCCATTAATTATAGGGTCCGCTATACGATTATTCCATTTAAGATCGGGTTTTCAGGAACATAACGGACTCCTATATCGAGGGAGACCCGTATTCCGTTAGGCGGACTAAACGCTTTACCAAGAGGCGGATTACTTGGTGGCTCGCTAGGCTGACTAAAGCCAGTTATCTATCACACGAGAAATTTTATAGTCCACATTCGATCATCAAAATTTGTATAGCAACATTTCTTGAATATTTTGCACCGGCATTCGAAACTAAACTGAATTCGATGAATTTATGTGATAGAAATATAATAAATGTTTACTTCATAAGCTGCCAGACCAGTGTTGAGCATAAATGTTGAGGGAAAACCCGCTCTTGTGATACCGGCTTAAGGAGGTACTACTCGCGCTTTCTGGACTCTTCTCCCTCATGTTTAGCATATTAGTTTTGAGGTTTTAAGAAGTTCGTTCCGTTAGTTTGGCGATTTTCAGACCGCCTCATTTTGTTTGTCAATATTTAAACCTTTCGTGCTCTTTAGAAGTCGATGTTTTCGTGGCGAGCGAAAGCGAGCCTCTAAATTTTAGAAAGAACCTGCCTTTGGCCGGAACATTTTTCTACCGAAAAATTTACGAATTTATAATGAAAGACGGTCTATACTCTAGGGGGTGTTGTTATAATGAAAGACGGTCTATACTCTAGGGGGTGTTGTTTTAATGAAAGACGGTCTATACTCTAGGGGGTGTTGTTATAATGAAAGACGGTCTATACTCTAGGGGGTGTTGTTATAATGAAAGACGGTCTATACTCTAGGGGGTGTTGTTTTAATGAAAGACGGTCTATACTCTAGGGGGTGTTGTTATAATGAAAGACGGTCTATACTCTAGGGGGTGTTGTTTTAATGAAAGACGGTCTATACTCTAGGGGGTGTTGTTATAATGAAAGACGGTCTATACTCTAGGGGGTGTTGTTATAATGAAAGACGGTCTATACTCTAGGGGGTGTTGTTATAATGAAAGACGGTCTATACTCTAGGGGGTGTTGTTTTAATGAAAGACGGTCTATACTCTAGGGGGTGTTGTTTTAATGAAAGACGGTCTATACTCTAGGGGGTGTTGTTATAATGAAAGACGGTCTATACTCTAGGGGGTGTTGTTATAATGAAAGACGGTCTATACTCTAGGGGGTGTTGTTTTAATGAAAGACGGTCTATACTCTAGGGGGTGTTGTTATAATGAAAGACGGTCTATACTCTAGGGGGTGTTGTTATAATGAAAGACGGTCTATACTCTAGGGGGTGTTGTTATAATGAAAGACGGTCTATACTCTAGGGGGTGTTGTTATAATGAAAGACGGTCTATACTCTAGGGGGTGTTGTTATAATGAAAGACGGTCTATACTCTAGGGGGTGTTGTTATAATGAAAGACGGTCTATACTCTAGGGGGTGTTGTTATAATGAAAGACGGTCTATACTCTAGGGGGTGTTGTTATAATGAAAGACGGTCTATACTCTAGGGGGTGTTGTTATAATGAAAGACGGTCTATACTCTAGGGGGTGTTGTTATAATGAAAGACGGTCTATACTCTAGGGGGTGTTGTTATAATGAAAGACGGTCTATACTCTAGGGGGTGTTTTTATAATGAAAGACGGTCTATACTCTAGGGGGTGTTGTTATAATGAAAGACGGTCTATACTCTAGGGGGTGTTGTTATAATGAAAGACGGTCTATACTCTAGGGGGTGTTGTTATAATGAAAGACGGTCTATACTCTAGGGGGTGTTGTTTTAAGCTTGATGGAGGTCTAGCGAGGAAACTCAAAAATATATTAATAAATAAATATATAGACCAAAAACCAAGCAAGTATGCAGGGGGAACATCAGACGAACTAGGTGTTCTTCTGAGAGGCGGACTATTCAGAGCCTCGCTAGTCATACTATGCCAGTGTACAGTCACCCTAATAAGTTATATCTCGGCACCAAGTATATTTTGATCTATTATTGGTATCCGCATTATCTAAGCTTAATTTCTTCATATCGAGTGCGATATACAAACATGTTCCTTCACTTACCAACCCTATTAAACATCTGACAGACATAAATACAGCACAGAGAAAGCCAAACGTAATGAAAGCTGGAACATGACTTATTAGGCCAACTATACAGTGGCACTAATAAGTCATGTCTCAGCTATCATTACCACCAGTGTCAGTCAGTCAGTGACAGGAGAAGGTTGTGTTAATCTGAGCTCCTGCCCGGACCACTTACCAGTGACCTTTAGTGACCATTACACCTACCTGTGTTTGGGGGCAGTGCACTCGTGTTATATAAAAGTGTTATAGCTCAGTTTTTAGCTGTTAGTTTACTTGTTTTTGTTTTTCTGTACTTAGTTTCTTGCTCCTCGCTAAGCTTATTGGGATCATGGCAGGTATGGAGTGCGAGTCTCTAACTGATCTGCATCATCTTATTCTCCAGGTAAGAGAGGAGATGGTTGTGGTGAAGGAAGAGGTCTTGGCTCTAAGGGAGGTTAATGTTAAACTTCAGAGGGAAGTGGATTTGATTAAAGACGAAAATCTAGCTTTCAAGCTTAGCCAAGAGGAAGTAAAGTCAAGTAAGGGGAAAAGGGAGGAAGTTGATGAAAAATTGTATTCATGGCAGGTTGTTAAAAATACGGGTGGGAAAGTCACACTCAAGAAGCAGGATAGTAGAATAGGTATGAGTGTGACAAATACATTCTCTCCTTTGCGAGACGAATGTGAGGGAAAAGATAGTCAGGATAAGGGAGGGATAACCGAAGTGCCTGCCGCCGACTCAGCTCCAACCTCTGACGCTGTGCTACCTACCACCACCACTACCCCCACCACCACCACCACCAAGGGAGCTTCTGCCACCACCAGGGGTTCTCCAACTGCAGCTGCTGGATCCTCCCGAGGGAAAGGTAAGTCTGTGTCCCGAGAAGGTAAGTCTGTGTCGATTGTGGGCGACTCCATGGTAAGACATTTAGTTAGGGCTACCCGCACTAAACTTAGGAAGGTTGTGTGTCTGCCTGGCCATGGAGTTGGGAGGGTTTTAGAGAAGATGGACCACATCTTGGAAGATAGTGGAGATAACCCCATTATCTGTCTCAGTGCCGGGAGTAACGATGTTGGTAAGGGTAGAAGTGAGGAACTGCTGCAGCAGTATCAGGATGTGTTAGATAAAGTTAGGATGAAGGGAGGGATCCCTGTAGTACATTGTATCCTACCCAGAAGAGGAGTTCCCAAGGAATGGACATCCAGGGCGATTGGTGTCAATTGCCGTTTGGAGAAATATTGCAAAGAAAAAGCAATACCATTCATTGATAACTGGGATAGTTTCTATGGGAGAGATGGGATGTACGCAAGGGATGGGGTTCATCTTTCACGGTTAGGGGTTTCTACATTAGCTAGTTCTTTAGATAGGGTGGTTGTGGGGTTTTGAACAGAAATATTGAGAGTGTAAATGAGAGGTTTAATGGAACAATTTTAGCGTCAGGCGAAAGCGATAAGGATATTCAGTCTCATGCTAAAAATGATGACTATAATGCAAATGATAGTAGTGATGGTGCAACGGAAGATGGAAATGTCGTTAGAAATAAAGGTAAATTAGGTATAAAGAAAAGAAGTAAATTGAGAGTATATTACACAAACTGTAGGAGTCTATGTAACAAAATGAACGAACTTAGAGCCCTTGTTAGCAAAGAAAATATAGACATAATAGCGCTAACTGAAACTTGGATTAATACAGAAACCAGGCATTTTTTAGCAGAATTTGATATACCAGGATATAGTTTGTTTAAATATGACCGAACAAGTAAGAGGGGTGGCGGTATAGCAGTGTTTGTCAGGAGTACATTAAAAAGCTGTATTAAATCAGGTATTAGACTAAATAACGATAATGAAAGTGTTTGGGTAGAGGTTAACGAAGGTAGTGAGACCATAGTTATTGGAGTTATGTATAGACCGCCAAATATGAGTAGAAATCCCCCTTGCCACATGACTCGTTGCCGCCGTTTGGGGGCTTCCGGGCTTGTAGGTGGGGCGGCCAAGGTTCTTGGCCGCTCTCCCTATCACCTCCAACTAATTTTGTCATGTCCTTTTCTTTCTCCTCCTTTCTAGTTTTCGTTTTTCCCTCTTCCGCTTTCTCCTGGGGCTGCCATCCGAGGCCGGTCTCCCACCCTTGAACTTTTGTGGTCCCGTCCCTCCCTTCCCTTCCGGTTGACTTCCCTGTTTGCTTCCTTCCTTTCTCTTTAACTGCTTCGGAGGTTCTAGTTTCCTTAGGGCTTCGCCTTGGTGTCTCTGATCACTGCTGAGTTGGCAGAGTCCACCTGGCGACAGGTGCTGCCGGCCAGGGCTCGCAAGGCTCGTTGCTGGAGGATAGGCACTATAGGGTTGCTTTGGGGTTTCTGACTCTCTTCTCTCTTCCCAGTGAGTGTGTCAGGTGACTACGCCGGCCCCGTTCTCCGTGGGACAAAGCTGCAGGACAAATGCCCGGGTTGTACAAGGTCCCTAGCTCAAAGCCGAGACCTGTCCCATCTCAATTGGCCGCATTCTGGGTTTCGTGGCCCTGCGGAGGTCTTTCTCCCTTTCGTTGCCAGGGGCACCTGGTAACCGCAGTATCTTCTTCCATGCTTTACCCCCTTTTCTCTTGCTATGGTGACGACTTATGCTTTTTTCCCTGTTCTTCCCTGTTTATGGCTTCTGCTTTAGTGGTTCCGGTGAGTGTGCCCCTTGTGGCATGCAGCCTGCCACTTGGGGGTCTGTTGTCTGGCTGTCAGTCCGGTTCACCGCGGGAGCACGGTGAGTCGGGGATGGTTTTGGGTGCTCTCGACCGGCCCGCTGAACTATCCCTCGGTCGTCGCTCGTCCCTCTCGTCCATTACCGTTCCGAATCCTTCTCCTACCCTTCCGTCTTCGTCACGTCTTTCTCCGCCCTCCACTACCCAGGATTTCATCTCCTCTCCTGTAGTTATTTCCGCGTCTTCCTCTTCTTCCTCTTCTCTCTCTAGTCTTGTCACCCTCGACCCTTTTCTGCCCTCCCTTCCCCGTTCTCTTTCCTCTTCTTCTCCAGTTTCGTCCTCTTCTCGTCCTCGCTCCTCGGTCCTCCCTATGTCCTCTCTCTTTGCACCTCCTTCCTTTACTAAGTTTCTCTCCATCCCTGCTTCTGCGCCTCTAGCCGGTGATGACCTCCTCTTCCACCTGCGTCTCCTTCAACAGGTGGGAAAGGACGTCACCTTCCACTCCCGCCATGATGCCTCCCGTCTTGTTACCGTCCAAAACGAACTTCAGGCTACTGCTATGTCCTCTTTCGTCGATTGTTCTGGCACCCCCATCCCGGCTCAAAAAGATCAACGACTCAACTCCTGTACAGGGACTGTCCTGATCCCCGCTTCCATCCGTCTCGGGGGTCGTCCTTTCGCGGATTGCGCCGACCTCGTCAAGGACATCGTTGTCGCTCAAGACCACAAGGTGGTTAGTGTGGTGTGCTACACTATCCCTCCTCGCGACCTTCGCCGCCATCCCGCTAACATTGCCAAGATCTCTTTTGATGGACTTTCCCTTCCTGCCCATGTTATTGTCGGTGGTACTCGCCTCCCCGTGACTGCGTCTCTTCCCCGTCCACTCCAGTGTCGCAGCTGCTGGCGTTTCGGCCACCCGGCTAAGTTCTGCCGTACAGCCGCTGAGAGCCCACTCTGCCCGCGCTGTGCGCAGTCCGGACATGCCGTTGGCGAATGTCAGTCAACGTCCCAGTTCTGCCTTAATTGCCGCGGGTCTCATTCGGCCGACTCTAAGATTTGCCCCGTTCATCTGTTCGAGTCTGAGGTTGCTGTTCTCAAAGCGAGACACGGCCTTACGCTCACCGCAGCCCGCCAAGAGGCTCGTCGCTTGGGCTTCACCCCTCAGTCATTTTCCAAGACTCTGTCTCCTCCCTCCTCTTCTTTGCCTCCCTCTACCACGCCCCCCCCTTTTTCTGGTTCCTCGGTTCCTTCCACCGCCTCCGCTCCCTCCGTCCCCCCGGTCGCACCAGTTTCGTCATCTGCCTCCCTTCCTTCTACCGGTGCTTCTCCTGGATTTTCTCCTTCCTCCTCTTCAGTCTCCTCCGTTCATCCTTCCGTCTCTTCCTTTTCTGTCCCTTTGTCTAACACTTTCTCTGTTCTCAGTCCTTCTCCTACTTCTGCCCCTTCCTCTTGCTCTCTTCCTTGTTCCTCCTCTTCTAGTCTCCCTCCACGCTCTCACCGTTCCAAGCCTCCCCCCCGTTCTCCGTCATCTTCCTCTTCTAGTCGCCCCAAATCTCCTACTCGCTCTAAACTTCCCTTCTCCTCTACCAAACGGGCTCCTGTGCTCCGTTCTTCCTCGCCCGCTTCCTCTTTTAAACGTAAGGGTGGTCTCCGTGATGTGCGGTGCTCAAGTCCCTGCGAGAAGAAGAAGAAGTCGCCTCCTTCTCCTTCTGTTTCCCTTTCTCCTCTCTCCGTCCAGTCTCCTCCTCCTCCCGTCCCTGCATCCCTAGATTTCTCCTACGAAACCCTACCTCAGATTGACGAATTTATCCGTTCTTCCCACCCACCACCTTCTACTGTTCACGCCGAAGTTCATCCTACCCCCTCTTCTCTCCCCCCTACCCCTCTCCCGCCTTTCCCTCTCCCGCCTTCCCCTGCCCCGTCCTCTTCCTCCACTCCCCCTTCT
This sequence comes from Lithodes maja, assembly GCA_037953745.1. NCBI lineage: Eukaryota > Metazoa > Arthropoda > Malacostraca > Decapoda > Lithodidae > Lithodes > Lithodes maja. Next base: position 9,428 of record JBAKBP010032145.1, read on the forward strand.
GGCCTTCCTCCGGGCCCTCCTCCTCTTCCTCCTCCTGACCCTCCCCCTCTTCCTTCTCCTGCCCTTACCCCCTCCTTCTCTTCCCACCCGCCGTCCGTCCTTCCTCCCTCTTCCGGCCCTCCTCCTTCCTCTCCTCTTTCTCTGTTAGACCTCCCTATGCCCCCCGGTTTCCAGTCTTCCCCTTCAACGTCTTCTCCAATTCCTGCTCTTATTTCCCATCGTTAGCCTCTCTTGGCTATATTTTCCACCCACGGTGTTACCTGTATTTTGTAAATATGTTGTATATAGTGTTCGTCTTTTCTTCCCTCTTGTACGCGTCTTCTTTTTAATCTTTTTTGTCTTTATAATGTCCATTTTACAATGGAACATTCGTAGTTTTGCAGCACATCGTGTTGATCTTCGTTACCTTATCTCTAGGTTTAGCCCACTTATTATTAGTTTACAAGAATCGCGTTTATCTAATGCCCCCTCCCCAATTCCTTTTTACTCCTATATAAGTTCTCCCCATTCCCAGTATGCTACTTGCCTCCTCGTACATCTTGATGTCCCAGTGTCTCAGTTAACTATCCGTACCTCTCTTAAATGCACGCTTGCCAGAGTGTTCCTTTCCCGCTGGCTTACAGTAGTTTCCATATACCTTTCCCCCTCGATCCCGCTCGATGTTCCAGAATTAAACAGGATCCTTTCTCTATTACCTCCACCTTTCCTCCTTTTAGGGGATTTTAATTGCAGGCATTCCCTGTGGGGTGACTCTACCGTTAATACACGGGGTCGTTCCCTTGAGGCTCTGATTCGTACACACGATTTATTTCTTTTAAACACTGGTTCCTCTACGCATTTTGATAGCGGCACCCGTACCTTCTCATGTATTGACTTGTCTCTGTGTTCCCCTACACTATCCTTGGATTTTACTTGGAAGGTCTTTAATGATTACTGTGCGACTGACCACTTCCCGATTGTCCTCTCCCCTACGTCTTACTCCCCAGTGCCACGCCCTCCCCGTTGGTGTTTCGATCGTGCCGACTGGACATCTTTCGCTGATCTCGCCGTTCCGTCTAATCCGACCCCTGCTTTCCCGGACCCTGATGCCATGCTTACCAGTTTCCTGATGTTTGTGCTCCATGCTGCCTATACTTGTATTCCACGCACTACTCGGAGTATGTCTTCTAAGTGTGTACCGTGGTGGACTGCTCAGTGCACTTCGGCTTTACGCAATAAAAGAGCCAAGTGGAAGAGTTTCCGTCGGAAAAAAGGCATTCCATATGAGCGGGATGCATATACTCTTTTCAAACAGGCTAATGCCGTCTTCCGTCGTACAATCCGCTCTGCTAAAAAATCTAGCTGGATGTCGTATGCCTCTACTATCAACGCAGATACACCTGTTCCGCAAGTCTGGGCTCGCGTCAGGAAGATTGCAGGGAAACATGCGCCTACGCCGGCCCCTGTCCTCCATACCAACACTGGCATTGTGGGCGATCCGTCTCTGGTGGCCAATATGTTGGGACAACATTTCAGTGATGTTAGCACTGGCTCCCATCTCCCGCCCTCCTTCCAGATGCATAAACGCCGTTCTGAACTTAGGCGACTTGACTTCGTCTTATCATCTGATCAGTTTTTCAATGCCCCCTTCTCCCGGGCTGAGCTTGAGTCTAGCCTGGGAGCCTGTAAGGATACATGTGAAGGCCCTGACGGTGTCCATTACTTGATGCTGAAGCACTTATCTCCACCTGCGCTTGGCTTTCTCTTGTCCATCTACAACCGTCTGTGGTCCACAGGCTTTTTTCCGGCTGGGTGGAGACATGCCATCCTTCTCCCATTCCTTAAGCCGGGTAAGTCGGGCCATGCACCAGCAGATTACCGTCCCATTGCCCTGGTCAGTTGTGTCGGCAAATTATTAGAACGCATGGTTCACTCCCGCTTAATGTGGCTCCTGGAATCAAGAAGCATCCTGTCACCTTTTCAATATGGCTTTCGCAAGGGCCGTAGTACTTTGGACCCATTATTGAGATTGGCGACTTCTATCCGCGATGCCTTTTCGGACACTAAGTCGGTTTTAGCTGTATTCTTCGATCTTGAAAAAGCGTATGATACTGCCTGGAAATACAACATCCTTCGTACCCTTTTACGTTCTGGTGTGTCTGGCAACATGGCGGTATTCTTGCAGAACTTTCTCCGTGATCGTACTTTCCGAGTCAAGCTTCAGAATACATTCTCACGAACATACCCCCAACACGACGGTGTCCCACAGGGTTGTGTTCTTAGTACCATCCTTTTTATCCTAGCTATTAATGGTATTATTTCTTCCCTCCCTCTTGGTGTCCGTGCTTCTTTGTATGTGGACGACTTCGCTATTTACGCTGTGGGTTTGGATATCGCTGCCCTACAACATCTCATGCAGCGGGCCATTGATGCAGCTGCGCAGTGGGCTACGGCCCATGGTTTTCGGTTTTCGCCCTCGAAATCTTGTGCTGTCGTCTTCACAAAACGCCATACAGTCCCGCATCCTGTTCTTACGTTGTATAACCGCCCTCTGCCTTACAGGTCCTCAGCTCCATTCTTGGGTCTCATTTTCGATACTCGGTTGACATGGTACCCGCACATTACTTCGTTACTGACCTCCACCACCCGACGGCTTCAACTCTTACAAACCCTTAGCCACTTGTCTTGGGGTGCGGACCGGACGACTCTTCTGCGCCTCCATACAACGCTTATTCTCTCCAAGATCGATTATGGCTGCCAGGTATATGCCTCCGCTGCGCGTACAAACCTTAAGCGCCTAGACTCCCTTCACCATCACGGTCTGCGCTTGTCGCTAGGGGCTTTTCGCTCTACTCCGGTTATTAGCCTTTATGCTGAGTCGGGTGTCCCACCGCTATCATCCAGGCGGGATAAACTGACCCTTCGATGTCATCTTCGCCTTCTGCAACACAGTTCGGCTGGTTTTCCTCCCACGGCTTGCGGCTTAGCCCCATCAGTGTCTGCTACTTCGTTCCCCGGTCGGGTCTCTGCTTTACTGGCCTCCTTCTCTTTTCCCATTCCATCGGTGCTACCCCTCCGACAGTCGGAGTTCCCCCCATGGCTACTCCCTCGCCCTACCGTTTGTACAGCTGCCCTCCCTCCCTCTAAGGCCTCTTCAACCCCACAGTTACTTTATGCTCAGTTTACGGAACATCTGCTACGCCACTCTTCAGCCGTTCCAGTGTACACTGATGGTTCCAAGACCTCCGCCGGTACAGGGTTTGCGGTTGTGTTCCCGGACCGGACCTTCCAACGTCACATCCAATCATGTGCTAGTGTCTTTACGGCCGAGTTATTTGCTATTTTATTTGCCCTACGTACTATTTTTTGTTCACACCTGCATACCTTTGTAATTTTTAGTGACTCCCTTAGTGCTCTTCAGAGTATTCAGTCTCTTCCCGCTGTTAACCCCTTAGTGCTGGAGATTCAAGAATGGTTGTTCCGCATCGCTACTAAATTGAAGTCCCTGTCTTTCTGTTGGGTCCCGAGTCATGTTGGTGTGCCTGGCAATGAGCGGGTTGATTTTTTCGCCCGCTCTGCTATTACCTCTCACCGACTCGTGCCACGACGTATTCCTGCATCTGATTACTTCCCTCGTGTTACTCAATTACTACGTCAGCGCTGGCAGGACGAATGGACCTCCATGAGGGTGTCTGATGTCAAACTGCGTTCTGTCAAACCTTCCGTCCTCCCTTGGAAGTCTTTCTCTCATCGCAATCGTCGATGGGAGACCGCTCTAGCCCGTCTTCGGCTCGGCCACACCAGGCTCACGCATGGTCATTTGATGTCCTGTGATGTCCCCACGCTCTGTCCTTGCTGCCATATTCCAGTGTCTGTCCAGCATCTCCTGATCGACTGTCCGCGTTTCTCCAATGCCCGACGGCAGGCATTCCCCTTCATATCCTCCCTTAATCGCCCTCTTGTCTTAGCCGATTTGCTCGGAGAGTCCCCCACTTTCTCCCTCCCACATCTTATGCGGTTTCTCCTCCATACCCGTCTCCTTCAGCTTCTTTAATTAGTGTTTCCTAGTCTTCTTCTCCTCTACTCCGTCGTGCGCCCTGCCCCACAACACCTCCGATGTTTGTTTTTTTTTCCACAAAGTTTCTTTTGGTGCCACATAGTCTTTTTAGGCTTGGTGCGAATCCCTATTTTAATAATAATAATGAGTAGAAATGACGGAACGTCATTATGGGAGGAAATTAAAATGGCATCAAGGTTTAGCAATGTGTGCATTATGGGGGATTTTAATTTTCCGAATATAGATTGGCAGCATCAAATAGGAGACTCTGATTCTGAGGAGTTTATAGAGGTACTACAAGATGTTTTTTATTTCAATTCATAGATACGCCGACTAGAGGTAATAATATTCTCGATTTAGTTTTCAGTAACAATGAACATATGGTAAATAATGTAGAGATAGGGGACCACCTAGGAAATAGTGACCACAATTCTGTGTATTTTAATATACAATGGAAAGGTAATACCAGAGAGAATACAACATTAATACCTGACTTTAGAAAAGCCAATTATGGTGGGTTAAGAAGAGCCCTATTAGCCGACCCTATGGTCAAAAAATTAAGTCGATCCAGGTGTCCAAATGAGTGTACCCCTTCTCAGTCAGGAAGAGACGTCAACCTTGGTAGATACATACGATCATTTTATCAAGTCAGTATTCAATGCACAAAATAAATACATCCCCAAAAGAAAATTTAGATCAACACAGAACCAACCCAAATGGATGAATAATAAACTATTAGATCTTCTAGGACAAAAGAGAGGAATATATAGAAAAATTAGGAAAGGCGAAATTCACCTACTTGCTTACTATCAGAATCTATCAAGACAGGTAAAAAAGGATATTAGGAAAGAAAAAAGAAATTATGAAATCAAGGTTGCCAATGACTCAAAAAATAATCCTAAAGTTTTTTACCAACTATATAAATCCAAGGTTAGAGATGTAATTGGTCCCCTTAAAACTTCGATAGGAGAAATGACAGAAAATGATTTAGAAATGTGCAGTACATTAAATAGTCAATTTCTTTCCGTTTTCACTAATGAAAATTTGGCACAGTTTCCAGAAGTCCGTAAGGTATATAGCGATAGTATAGAAAATAGGTTAAGTACGGTTACTATAAGTAGAAATGATGTGCTTAAGGAAATTGACAGACTGAAACCTCATAAATCGCCTGGTCCTGATGAGGTATATGCTAGAGTATTAAAAGAATGTAGGGATGAGTTAAGTTACCCATTAACATTTTTATTTAACAAGTCATTGGAGACAGGTATAGTTCCAGAAGCTTGGAAGCTTGCAAACGTAGTTCCGATCTTCAAAAAAGGTGACAAATCAATAGCATCCAATTACCGTCCCATTAGTCTTACATCAATCATAGGAAAGCTACTAGAGTCAATTATTGCTAGTAAAATTAGAAACCACTTAGATACATTTAATTTAATAAATTCTTCTCAGCATGGATTCACTCAGGGACGTTCTTGCCTTACTAATTTGCTTAGTTTTTTCTCAGAGGTATATGAAGCAGTAGATAATGACAAGTCATATGATATAATATATTTAGATTTCAGTAAAGCTTTCGACAGAGTCCCCCATGAGAGATTGATGAGAAAGGTTGAGGCGCATGGAAAAGGTGGGGCGTTGTTGGGATGGATTAGGTCATGGCTAATTGGTAGGAAGCAGAGAGTCAGCATAAATGGTACGAAGTCAGAATGGGGAGCAGTCAAAAGTGGTGTCCCCCAGGGATCTGTATTAGGTCCTCTGTTGTTTGTTATATACATAAATGACCTTGATTTAGGTATAACTAGTAGGATAAGTAAATTTGCAGACGATACCAAAATGGGGAGAACAATTGATTCAGATAGAGATATAGAGTGCCTCCAAAGGGATCTAGATACCTTACACGAATGGTCAGTAAATTGGCAGATGAAGTTTAACATTGACAAATGCAAGGTATTAAAGATAGGGAAGATGCATACAAATGTTAAATATAAACTAGCTAATGTGGAATTAGAAAACTCGAATTGTGAGAAAGATCTAGGTGTGTTTGTTAGCAATGATTTGAAGCCTAGACAACAGTGTATAAGCGTTCGAAACAAGGCAAACAGGATTCTAGGGTTCATCTCTAGGAGTGTGAGTAACAGAACTGCTGATGTTATCTTAAAACTTTACTTGTCATTAGTGAGACCCCATATGGATTATGCTGTTCAATTTTGGTGTCCTTATTACAGAATGGACATAGATTCATTGGAGAGAGTACAACGTAGAATGACAAAAATGATCCATAATATTAGAAATCTTCCGTATAAAGAAAGGTTGAAGAAATTAGGCTTACATTCGTTAGAGAGACGCAGAGTTAGAGGGGATATGATAGAGGTGTTCAAGTGGGTTAGTGGGATTAACAAAGGGGACATGACAAATGTACTAAAGCTCAGTGATAGCGAAAGAACTCGTACCAATGGTTTTAAATTAGATAAATTTCGTTTCAGAAAAGATATAGGCAAATATTGGTTTGGTAACAGAGTTGTAGATGGGTGGAATGGACTACCAGGTGCTATAGTGGGATTAAAAACGATAGGGAGCTTTAAGATAAAATTGGATAAGCATATGGACGAGAAGGGTTGGGTGTGAAGGGGGATCAGCAGGGTTGGGCCAATCAGCGCTCTGCAGACCCCCGTAATCCTGCGTTAATCTCTAACCGTTTTGGTAAGATGATCCTCAGGGTATTAGAGTGTTGAGCCTATAATTGGGCTTTGTAATTGGGGTTGTGTGGGACAGGGATCTGCCTTGCTTAGGCCAATCGGCCTTCTGCAGACTCCCATTTTCTTATGTTCTTATGTTCTTATGTTCTTATTTGGCTCGCTCTGAGCTGTATTAATGTCTGTCAGATGTTGAATAGTGTGGGTAACTGTAGGCATATATTTGTATATCTCACTCAAAATGAAAGAATCATGTGTAAACAATGCTGATACCAATTATTGATGAACACATATTTGGTGCCCAGACATCACTTATTAGGCCGATTGTACATTGGAAGAATCAGGTGGACTAAATTCCCTTTCCTCATGTGGCGGAATATGAGGCAGATTTTTCTAGCCCCCTTCTCCCTCGTGTTTAGCCCCATTGGTTTTCAGTCTTTATGACGTTCGGTCCATTATTTTGGCGATTTAAAGACCTTTTGCCCCATTTGTTGTCAATATAAAGACTTTTCGTGCCATTTATGTGTCGATTCTGGGTAGGTGAACTAGCAAATAATGTCTCCATCTTCACGTACAATAGCTTCTTGCGTGTTCTGCTATAGTTTATTAGCTGAATGTAGGCGATAACTCATGACCTCTAACCTCTGTAACTATAAAACGACTAGAGTAATCAAGCTACTATTTCTACCATTTGGGAAGAGTCGGTCAAGGAATAGATGTGGAAGTTTACAGCCAATTTACTCTAGCCCCTTTTTGAGATATAGAGGATAGAGGTCATGATGTATCGCCTACTTACAGCGAATTCAAAATAGATATCATTGTATTCTACTAACGTCCTAAACATGTTAAGGAATATATAATATATATATATTTATATATATATATATATAAATATATACAGTATATATATATATTATATATATATATATATATATATATATATATATATATATATATATATATATATATATACTGGTATACTGTATATACAGTATTTATATATAATTGGCATAGTGAATTGAAACTAAAGACCCCTTCAATTTTATATAGAAATAATCACTGACTTTCCAGAAAACACACGAAGCGAAGCGCATATTAGTAAAACCAAGAACAGTATATACGCCAAATACAACCAAACATTTGAAATATGTTGCGCGTGTTGCGTGGTACGGCTCGCTGGCCAGCAGTGGTATTAACAACAACAACAACAACACCAAGGAGATACCTTACTGCTAAGACACAAGCATCAACAAGGTAAGAGACTAAATGATAAGATAGACAAGGTATATTATGTGTTTAAATATATATATATATTATATATACTGTATATATATATATATATATATATATATATATATATATATATATATGTGTGTGTGTGTGTACTGTCTATTTTTTTTGACAAAGTGAGGAGTATGTAGGAATATTAATTGTACTCTTCTCTCTGTATATATATATATATATATATATATATATATATTATATATACAGTATATACAGTATATATATATATATTTATAAATTTATTTTTGAGTTTCCTCCCTAAACCTCCATCAAGCTTAGAAAAACAGCCCCTAGACCCCCTTTCCAGATAAATATGTACATTTTTCGGTAGAAAAATGTCCCGGCCGAAGGCCGTTCCTTCAAAAATTAGAAGCTTGCTTACGCTCGCCAGGAAAACATCGACACCTAAAGGACACGAAAGGTATTAATATTGACAACAAAATATAAGGCGAAAGGTCTCAAAATCGCCAAACTAAAGGAACGAACGTCTTAAAACCTCAAAACTAATATGCTAAACATGAGGGAGAAGGGGGTCCCTAAGAAGCGAGTAGTACCCCCTTAACAAAGAAGACGTACCTCCTCTGTCCATACAGGGTTTACCTACTAAGGTCAGATTAAGGGGGCCACCTCGCTTTTTTCTCTTGCTCTCCCTCTCTCTTTGGCTTGTATCCATTCGGCCCCATTCAGCCTACTGTTTTAAGACCTTTACCCGCATGCAGGTGTCAATATTTTCCTTGCGAGCGGTAGCGAGCCAGCATATATATATTTTTGTTTTTGACAGCAAGCTAAATTTGTACATTTTTCGATAGAAAAATTTCTCCGGCGAAGCCGGATTTCTCCATACAATGCTGGCTCGCTATCGCTCGCCAGGAAAAAATCGACACCTGGATGGGGATAAACGTCTTAAAACAGTTAGCTGAATGGGACCGAATGGATACAAGCAAGGGAAAGAGAAAAAAGGAGAGAAAGATAAAAACAAACCGGGGACCCCCCCTTAAGGTCACACCTCATACGCTAAATACTGTAGTTACAGTCTTAAAAAACACCCACCCAAGATAAAATTGTATATTTTTCGATAGAAAAATGTCCCAGCCTTCCTCTTAAATTACAGGCTCGCTATCGCTCGCCAGAAAAAAATCGACATCTAAGTGACACGAAAAGTCTTAATATTGACAAAGAAATGGGTCGAAAGGTCTTAGAATCGTCAAACTTATGGGCCGAACGTCTTATAATCTGAAAACTAATGGGGCTAAACATGAGGAAGAATGTGAACCATAAACACGACCCATCTCCCCTTAAGCTTAATGGAGGTCTAGGGATGAAACTACAAAATGATATAAAGATATATACATGAGGAAACAAATACGACCACCCCCCTTAACCCCTTGAGGATTATGACGCATTTTAAAATTTTCTTCGGGCTATCATTAGACAATTTCATACAACTTAGGAAGGCTCTCCAGGAATCAAGACATTATCGTCATCAACCCTCTGATATCCATATACCCTTCCAAATGATCTTAATCAACCCTCTGACATCCATATACCCTTCCAAATGATCTTAATCAACCCTCTGACATCCATATACCCTTCCAAATGATCTTAATCAACCCTCTGACAACCATATACCCTTCCAAATGATCTTAATCAACCCTCTGACATCCATATACCCTTCCAAATTATCTTAATCAACCCTCTGACATCTATATACCCTTCCAAATGATCTTAATCAACCCTCTGACAACCATATACCCTTCCAAATGATCTTAATCAACCCTCTGACATCCATATACCCTTCCAAATTATCTTAATCAACCCTCTGACATCTATATACCCTTCCAAATGATCTTAATCAACCCTCTGACATCCATATACCCTTCCAAATGATCTTAATCAACCCTCTGACATCCATATACCCTTCCAAATTATCTTAATCAACCCTCTGACATCCATATACCCTTCCAAATTATCTTAATCAACCCTCTGACATCCATATACCCTTCCAAATGATCTTAATCAACCCTCTGACATCCATATACCCTCCAAATCTGAATAAAATCGTCTACCATTAGCTAGACAACATAACATAAATGCGTATCGGATCTTCGACAGGGTTAATTAATACATTTATGAGGAGTATGTACATTCGTTATCATTAAGGGGGGATGGTTCATTTTTTGGTCGATTTTGTTTTTATTTATTTAATTTTTTTGTCTAGACCTCCATCAAACTTAAAAAAGCAACCCCAGGATCCTCCTTCATGATAATATATTATGTTTACATTTTCGGTAAAAAAAATGTGACGGCCAAAGGCCAGTTCCTCCTAAATAGCAGGCTCGATATCGCTCGCCAGGAAAAAAATGACAGCTAATTGATACGAAGTGTTAATATTGACAAAGAAAATGGGCGAAATGTCTAAAAATCGCCAAACTAATGGACTGAACGTCTTAAAATCTAAAAACAAAATGGGTTAGGCATGAGATAGAAGGGGTGCAGACAAACTGGCCCATCTCCCCTTAAGGGTTCTTACATATACTTTCGAGGCTGTTTTGGGTTGAATTGGATCTCACGACCCTCCTTCACGATAAATTTATACATTTTTCGATAGAAAAATGTCCCGGCCGCGTCCTCCTAAATTAAAGGCTCGCTATCGCTCGCCAGGAAATAATCAACACCTAAATGACACGAAAAAGTCTTAATATTGACACAGAAATGGGTCGAAAGGTCTTAGAATCGCCAAACTTATGGGCCAAACGTCTTATATTCTGAACACTAATGGGGATAAATATGAGGAAGAAGGAGGACCAGAAAAAACGACCCATCTCCCCTTAAATTTTGTTCAGACTTCAAAATGTATGACAATTAATGACCGCAACTGTACATCACCATAATTAATGACCGCAACTGTACATCACCATAATTAGGAAAGGTGTGGTGGAGTGGTCTTGTCAATGGACTGGTAATCCAATGGACCCGGGTTCGAATCTTGATATGTCAATGGGAAGATATTATTGGGATGGAATTTGTGCTGTACCTAGTATCAGTGTATTACCACAAAGCCCACCGAAACGCCAAATAAATACCCTCATTGTTCCCTGCTTAAATAGCACTGTAGGAATATGAATATTCCTATATTCAAAATATGCTACAGGGGGGCAATGCCTAGTGAGATAATTGCTCAATAGGTGGCGTTCTGAGAGTGAGGGTCCGAGTCTGAGGGGTGAGACAGTGAAGCACAAGGGTGAAGCAGCTTCAGAGATGGGGCTGTTTCAAGCCGTAGGGTGGGTGCTTCACACGTCTCACTCCATAGACTGGAACGAGACCTCACAGGCTTCACCGTGTTGAGTGGTAGAATGTACTGGCTCTCAGCCTATGCCCGAGAGGGAGTAGTTGGAATATAGAAAAAGAAACAAACACAAACAACATTTAGCTTTCCTTCATATTTATGATGTTTTATAACATCTCTCTCTCTCTCTCTCTCTGTATATATGTATATATATATATATATATATATATATATATATATATATATATATATAGTAAAACTCGCTAGGAAAATTGAAACAATGGAACACCAAGCTTTCGTCTATTCTCTCAAGACATCTTTAGGGTAATACAAGAAAACAGGGGGAGAGTGAGGCTTAATACCCGTCCTAAATCATCTGTGAGTTGCTAACTAGCATATAAATACAAAAAGTGTTGCCAGCCTACTGCCTGTTGCCATATTTTTAGGAACATACTTAATTTATATACAAAATATATGTACATATATACATTGAAATGTGCCTAACAATACAATCTAATCATATATACAATTTGATACACCTCAATGAACTTGCAGATCCCTTTCAAACTGTCATCGTAACTTATGTAAATATGAAGACATAAGAACATAAGAACATAAGAAAATGGGAGTCTGCAGAAAGCCGATTGGCCTAAGCAAGGCAGATCCCTGTCCCACACAACCCCAATTACAAAGCCCAATTATAGGCTGGACACTCTAATACCCTGAGGATCATCTTACCAAAACGGTTAGAGATTTAACGCAGGATTACGGGGTCTGCAGAGCGCTGATTGGCCCAACCCTGCTGATCCCCCTTCACACCCAACCCTTCTCGTCCATATGCTTATCCAATTTTATCTTAAAGCTCCCTAACGTTTTTAATCCCACTATAGCACTTGGTAGTCCATTCCACCCATCTACAACTCTGTTACCAAACCAATATTTGCCTATATCTTTCTGAAACGAAATTTATCTAATTTGAAACCATTGGTACGAGTTATTTCGCTATCACTGAGCTTTAGTACATTTGTCATGTCCCCTTTGTTAATCCCACTAACCACTTGAACACCTCTATCATATCCCCTCTAACTCTGCGTCTCTCTAACGAATGTAAGCCTAATTTTTTCAACCTTTCTTTATACGGAAGATTTCTAATATTATGGATCATTTTTGTCATTCTACGTTGTACTCTCTCCATTGAATCTATGTCCATTCTGTAATAAGGACACCAAAATTGAACAGCATAATCCATATGGGGTCTCACTAATGACAAGTAAAGTTTTAAGATAAACATCAGCAGTTCTGTTACTCACACTCCTAGAGATGAACCCGAGAATCCTGTTTGCCTTGTTTCGAACGCTTATACACTGTTGTCTAGGCTTCAAAATCATTGCTAACAAACACACCTAGATCTTTCTCACAATTCGAGTTTTCTAATTCCATATTAGCTAGTTTATATTTAACATTTGTATGCATCTTCCCTATCTTTAATACCTTGCATTTGTCAATGTTAAACTTCATCTGCCAATTTACTGACCATTCGTGTAAGGTATCTAGATCCCTTTGGAGGCACTCTATATCTCTATCTGAATCAATTGTTCTCCCCATTTGGTATCGTCTGCAAATTTACTTATCCTACTAGTTATACCTAAATCAAGGTCATTTATGTATATAACAAACAACAACATATACCTGTAGAAATACATATAATTACATATACATACACATATACATGCATACTGTATACACACATATATTACATACATACACATACAAATTACATATATAAGAAAAATAGAAAAAAGAAACAAAAAATTATGGGAGTCTGCAGAAAGCCGAAAGGTCACACAAGGCAGATCCTACCCATACCCAACCCTACTTATAAGGCCGAATAGCCCACACCTGGCTAATCCCCTCACAGCTACACAGTATATAAATTATACATAAACACACATATACATACACACACCTACTTACACACACACATGTACTGTATACATACATAAACATACATATATACAATAATTATTTAATTTAACCTCCATATATATATATATATATATATATATATATATATTATGCATAGTATATCAATGTTAATATCTGCACTGTCAATTGTATGAACTAAGTGACCCATTTCCGTCCCACCCACAGTACCGCGACCGAGTATGACCTGACCTCCCCTTCGGCCCTGTGACCCCCTATGATGACCACATCTTCGCTCAGGTGGCCAAATCTTGTTCCAAGTGGCAGGACAAGGTGGCTGTGGTCAGTATCTGTGTGTGTGTGGGGGGGGGGGGGGGGGGGGGGTATAATAAAAAAGTCCTTGTAACTATATAGGTGGGCAAGATATACTAACACACTTTCTCTCTCTCTGTCTCTCTCACACAACCTCACACACACACACACACACACACACACACACACACGCAAGCACAAGCACAAGTGTTGTGTGTGCGTGTTTGTGTGTCCATTCCTTCTCTAATGACTACTACGCCCTTCATTAGGAATGAATAGTCCCTAATCAGCTATCAACCCCTCCCACTCACACACACACTCTCTCTCTTCTCAATATGAAATGTTGAAAATTTGCCAATTTTCTAGATTATTTATTTGTAAGGTCGCTATCATCTATTAATCATGATCTCATATTTATGCAAATTTAATTGTAAAATACACTTAGCTGATGTTATTTTAATGTTTTTCTGTTGTCCTGTTTCATTAAATAAGACTCTATTCTTATTCTTGTTATTAATATTAATTTTTTGTAGTTAGTATTAGTAATAGTAGTAGTAGTAGCAGTAGCAGCAATTG
>JBAKBP010032146.1:0-23532 GCA_037953745.1 Lithodes maja
CTAGAGGTATTTAGTTCCATGTAGAGGCACATTTTTACATCTAGCGGTATGAGTTCTAGCGATATTTTGGAGATTTGAGCCATTTTGAGTTATATTCTAGAAATGATGGCATTATTCTAGCTATTTTCGGCATTTACTTACGATCTAGCGGACTTGATTTGGTAACCCTGGCGATAGCGTTTTTAATTGCATTATAATAATTTATATACACTTGGTTTTATACGTGAATTTCGGTTACAAAGGCTAATATAGTTGTGTATAAATTCCTCTCTGTCTGATCACAATATTATCTTTATTCAGATTTCCAAGTCTATTATTATTATTATTATTATTATTATTATTACCGTATTATTATTATTAGTAGTATTTGATTTTCACATTTGCAGCTGATGTCCTCTATCGAATCACAGACATAAAAATGTGTTTGTGTCGAATTAAAGGTTTCATTAGACTAGTTAAGCTCGAGGTTTAACCAACTTAGTACCGGTGACGTCCTTTCCATTATATTCTGGCATTATGAGACGATTGGCCTTACAAACTATATATGTATACATGCATATACATATATATATACACATATACATACATATATACACCGGTACATACATATACACACATACATACATATACAGTATATACATACATACTGTACAGTGCACACACATACACTTACATAATTTTTTTTTTTTTTTTCATATCACCCCAGCCCTCTGCAGATAGAGGTCAAGCCTTCCCTTGAAAGCGTTTATTGTGTCGCTCTCCACCACTCTCGCTGGTAGTTTATTCCACTCTGTCGCCACACTGTAGGTGAAGAAACTCTTTGTGACATCTAGGTTTGCCTTTTTGGTTTTTAATTTCATTCCATTTCCGTGAGTTTGATTAGTATTGTTTAATGTGAATAGTGCATTTACATCGACTTTGTCGAAACCTTTTAGTATCTTAAAGCACTCAATAAGCTGACCCCTCAATCTCCTCTTTTGTAATGAGAACAGGTTCAATCGTTTAAGTCTTTCTTCATATGGTTTATTTCTTAATGAGGGTATCATCTTCGTAGCTCTACGCTGTACTGACTCGAGTCTTACAATGTCCTTGATCAGATAAGGTGACCAGAATTGCACACCATATTCAAGGTGGGGCCTCACCATACTTTTGAACAGTGGCACTATTACGTTTTCATGTTTATATGTAAATTTTCGTTTAATAAAGCCCAATGCTATGTTTGCCTTATTTGCTGCTGCTATACATTGGTCGGAAGTTTTTAGGTTTTCAGATATTAGTACCCTAGGTCTTTTACTACCGTTGCGGTTTTTATTTGTTTGCCATTAATTTCGTATTTGTATTTCATATTTCTGCTACCAACCTGCAGCACCTGACATTTATCGACATTGAAGGGCATCTGCCATTTTTTCGACCACTCTGATATTTTGTTTAAATCAGATTGCAACGCATTTCTATCATCTTCGTTCAGGACTTTATTTCCTATTTTTGTATCGTCGGCAAATTTGGAAATGGTGTTGTTTACCCCTACATCAATATCGTTAATGTAAATGAGAAACAGAACCGGTCCAAGGACTGAACCCTGTGGAACTCCACTAGTGACAGGCTCCCACTCCGATTCCACTCCATTTATCACCACTCTCTGTCTTCTGCCTGTAAGAGAGAGAGAGAGAGAGAGAGAGAGAGAGAGAGAGAGAGAGGTAAAATTAGAGAGCAGAAAGTGGGCGAGAGAAAATGGCTACAGACTCAATAAATCCTATAAGCTATAACACGTATGGGGTCTGAACTCCTCGGAATTATCACAATTCAAGTCCAAAGATGCATTATTAATTAGTATGTACCGTTAAATTGTCTCTATTTAATCTCCAAGTTGTAAACATGCAAGACTATGACAATGTATATGCAAATCATATTAACCCCTTCTGTACCGACGACGTAAATTTAATTATATTCTTGCTACTATTGGACGATTATATTCAGTTTATAGAGGGCATCCAGCAACTAACAGGTTTCGAACTATCTCACTAAACCGTTTTTACTGCCATAGCTAATTCTTAAACTGCACAAAACCGTCTAAATATAGTAGGAATCAAATTCAAAATGTTTCGCCGGTACAGAAGGGGTTAAGGATACGCAGCACAATTCCTCACAATTAGCCTGAACACTAAAGTAAACAAATACATGATGAGCTGTACCGGTAAATATGTGTTTATGTGAGAGATGATGATGTTGATGATGAAGTCTGGTGGTGATGTTGGTCGTAGTGTATTGTGAGAGATAGTGATGTTGGTGTATTGTCAGAGATGTTGGTGATGGAGGTTCGTGTATTGTGAGAGATGGTGATGCTGGTGATGCTGATGTATTGTCAGAGATGGTGATGTTGGTCTTGGTATATTTTGAGAGATGGTGATGTTGGTGATGGAGGGCCTGGTGTATTGTGAGAGATGTTGGTGAAGTTGGTCCTGGTGTATTCTGAGACATGGTGATGTTGGTGTATTGTCAGAAATGTTGGGGATGTTTTTTATGTTAGTCCTGGTGTATTGTGAGAGATAGTGATGTTGGTGATGGTGTATTATGAGAGATGTTGGTGATGTTGGTCCTCGTGCATTGTGAGAGATGGTGATGTTGGTGATATAGGTTCGAGTATTGTGAGAGATAGTGATGTTGGTGATGGTGTATTATGAGAGATGTTGATGATGTTGGTCCTCGTGTATTGTGAGAGATGGTCACCTACCTAAAATTACCTAAGGTTGCGTTCGCCACTCTCCTAGCAGCACCGAGGAGCGCATCGCCCCTCGTTGTGGGTTTTTTTTTATGCAGCAGGCTGTTTGAAGAGACAGCCCGCTCCCTTGCGAAGATGGGCTCGTCTGGCACTTTTTGCAGTTCGACATCGAGGGCTCTCTTGAAGTTGTCTAAAGAGACGCCCCTCATGTCTCTTACTCGCCGTGGGAGTTTGTTGAAGAGACGTGGGCCTCTGTGTGATAACCAGCCCTCTCGCAGAGAGCCCAGAGCACCCCTGTTATTCATCCGGGGGGTATTGCATTCCCAGCCTCTCCTATCACTGAATTTCATAACTATCGGAGTATGTAGGTTGGGTACTATACCCTCTGCGATTTTCCACGTGTATATTATTAGGTAACGTTCTCTTCTACGTTCCAGCGAGTACAGTTTCAGTGCTCTTAAACGATCCCAATAGTGTAGTTGTTTTACCGAACTTATACGCGAAGTGAAATTTCTTTGTACACTCTCTAAGTCATTTATTTCACATGCTTTGTATGGGGATGTTAATAAGCTACAGTATTCAAGCCGCGGTAGCACTAGTGATTTGAAGAGTGTTATCATAGGTAATTTACCGCGTGTTTTAAATGTACGCAGAATCCAACCCGTTAAACGTTTCGCAGCCGCAACTTTGACCTGGTTATGTTCTTTGAAACACATATGTTCAGACATTAACACCCCAAGGTCTTTCACATTGTCTTTCCGTTCTATTATGTGGTTAGATTCTGTTAGGTAGTTTGTTTTCTCTTTAACGACATTATTATCTGATGTTGGTGATGTTGGTCCTCGTGTATTGTGAGAGATAGTGATGTTGGTGATATAGGTTCGTGTATTGTGAGATATAGTGATGTTGGTGATATAGGTTCGTGTATTGTGAGAGATAGAGATGTTGGTGATATAGGTTCGTGTATTGTGAGAGATAGTGATGTTGATGTTGGTGTATTGTGAGAGATGGTGATGTTGATGTTGGTGTATTGTGAGAGATGGTGATGTTGGTGTAGTGTGAGAGATGGTGATGTTGGTGTATAGACAGAGATGGTGATGTTGGTTCTGGTGTATTGTGAGAGATGGTGATGTTGGTGATGGTGATGTTGGTGTAGTGTGAGAGATGGTGATGTTGGTGTATAGACAGAGATGGTGATGTTGGTTCTGGTGTATTGTGAGAGATGGTGATGTTGGTGATGGTGATGTTGGTGTAGTGTGAGAGATGGTGATGTTGGTGTATAGACAGAGATGGTGATGTTGGTTCTGGTGTATTGTGAGAGATGGTGATGTTGGTGATGGTGATGTTGGTGTAGTGTGAGAGATGGTGATGTTGGTGTATAGACAGAGATGGTGATGTAGGTTCTGGTGTATTGTGAGAGATGGTGATGTTGGTGATGTTCCTGGTGTATTGTCAGACATAGATGATGATGTTGGTGATGTTGATGTTTGTGTTGATGTTTGTGATGTTGATGTTGGTGTATTGCCTCACTGTCGGTAGGCGGTCAGCAGGTTCAGGGGGTTCCAGGGCAGCTACACGACTAAACAGTATATCACCCAAGGTAGGTCTGTTATTTGTATCCTACCAGAAAGTTGGCGGATATCCAATTGGAGAGAGAGAGAGTGAGAGTGAGAGAGAGGAAAAGGGGAAGGGTGGGGGGTTCACTCCAATTTGTAAATAATTTGGCAGACTTCCACAAGCATTCTAAACTTGATTTAATTAAATATATATATATATATATATATATTTTTTTTTTTTTTTTTTTTTTTTTTTCTATGTGATTGAGGGAGGCAAAAGGCATTACTGCCTATAGCGAGTGCCTCCCCATAATTGAAAGAGTGACAGGGCCAAAATCAAGGGACGTTCGAGCCAAAATGCCTGGACACACGGAGTTTGAAGCAATTTAAGTCATAGGAAGCGGGAAAAACTGATTCTGGGAGAGTGTTCCAGAGCTCAGCTGTTGAGTAGAAGAAAGTTTGAGAGTAACGTTTCACTCTTGGGTTGGAGAGTTGCACAGAGTAGGGGTGGGATTGAGTTGCAAGACGGGTACCACGTGCCCTACGTAAAGGAGGTGGTATGCACTTGGATAGCTCTGAGGAACACTGATTATTATAGTAGCGATAGAATAGCGAGAGAGATGCAACATTGCGGCGGAGAGAGAGAGATTGCAGAAAGTTGGTGAGTGGATGGGAGTTAATGATACGAAAGGCCTTCCTTTCAACCTTGTCTAGGAGAGTGGTGTGAGAGGAATCTCCCCACACATGTGAACAATACTCAATACAAGGGTGCACTATGCCCCTGTACAGAGCAAGAAGCTGTGCAGGGGAAAAGAACCCCCTAAGGCGGTTGAGCACACCCAGCTTCTGGGAGGCTGCCTTAGCAAGACTGGTAATATGGTCCTTCCAAATGAGAGCAGAAGAAAAAGAGACACCAAGAATATTGCGAGAAGATAAAGGGTTGATTTTTGTATTGTTGAAGAATAAGGGATAGTCCGCTGGGAGATCCTGACGGGTAGATAGATGGAGAAATTGGGTTTTGGAAGCATTAAAGTTAACAAGGTTTTCTCTGCCCCAATTGGAAATAGTATTTAGATCAGAATTTAAGAGTTGTATGGCTTCATTACGTTTGTCGTTGAGGGATTGCTGGCTGGGGCGTTCTGAAAAAGTAATGGAGTAGTGTAAGGTTGAGTCGTCTGCTTATGAATGGATGGGAAATAAGGTACAGTTAAGGAGATCATTTATAAAAATTAGAAAGAGAATAGGAGATAGGACAGAGCCCTGAGGAACACCGGAGTTTATAGGGTGAGGAAGTGAACAATGGCCATCAACAACCGCGGCTATGGAACGGCCGGAAAGGAAATTAGAGACAAAGGCACAGATGGAGGGATAGAAACCGAAGGAGGGAAGTTTAGAAATTAAAGATTTATGCCAGACTCTATCGAAGGCTTTCGATATGTCTAGTGCAATAGAAAAAGTCTCACCGAAGTCCCGAAAGGAGGATGACCAAGAGTTAGTAAGATATGAAAGAAGATCACCAGTAGAGCGACCCTTAACACCTTATTGGCGGGCTAGGCGGTTTATTTATATGTACCGCCCAGCGGGGTGTTTTTAGCCAAAATAGGGCTGTTTACGTGATCATTTTCATGCCTAAATAAGACCCAGAGCGTAAAACAAGTATCTATCCCTGAAAGGGCATAAACAGAGCTTTCCAATGACACCATAACGATCCTTTTATGATGGCTAGTTTTCTTGCAACAACCGCGCAACGCGAGTGCAAAAAGCATGTAATTCGGCACTTTCCCCATACAATTCAGTATGTAGCGAGTGAGAGAGGGAGGGAGGAGGTGGGATTCGTGTCAGTAGGTTCGCCGCGGTGGTCTGGAGCAGTCATACGCTCGCTACTCTCCTGCCACCACTTGTCTCTCTCTCTCAGCAACATTACGTGCTGAAATTGCCACACGACCTATGTCGAGCGCCGCCAGATAGTCCAGATTTATTATACTCGACTTATGTTGCGCGCCGATAGTTAGGGGCTAAGGAAGCCATACTGGCGATCTGAGAGCAGATTATGAGAAGAGAAATGCTTAAGAAATTTGGAAGCAAGAATAGTTTCAAAAACTTTAGAAAGACAAGAAATGAGAGCAATTGGACAATAGTTGGAGGGTTGAGAGCGGTCACCCTTCTTTGGGACAGGTTGAATGTGAGCAAACTTCCAGCATGAAGGGAAGACGTTAGAGGATAGACAGAGACGAAAGAGTTTGCCTAGGCAGGGAGTCAGCACGGAAGCACAGTTTTTGAGAACAACAGGAGGAACACCGTCCGGACCGTACGTCTTATTAGTGTTAAGCCCAGAGAGGGTAGAAAGTACATCTTTTGAAGAGATTATGATATTAGGCATAAGTAAGAGAGAGGAGGGCGGAGAGGGAGGAATAGCACCGGAATCATCCAAGGTGGAGTTTCTAGCAAAAGTTTGAGCGAAGAGTTTAGCTTTGTCAGAGGAAGAAGTGATGGTTGTGCCATCAGAGTGGGAAAGGGAAGGGAAAGACGAGGAAGAGAAATTGTTGGAGAGGTTTTTGGCTAGATGCCAGAAAGCTTGGGAAGAGCTAGAGTTGGATAGTTCAGTGCATTTATTATTGATGAAAGAGTGTTTGGCAAGTCGAAGAACAGATTTGGCTTGATTCCGGGCAGAAACATATGAAGAATGAGAGTCTTGAGTTTTAAGGCGTCGGTACCGTTTGAATGCTTCCTCCTTATTGCGGACAGCAGTAGAACAGGTGTGAGTAAACCAAGACTTTTTAGCATTAGTTTGAGAGAAAGAGAATGGAATGTATGCTTCCATGCCCGATAGGGTTACCTCGGTAATGCGTTCAGCACTCTCCGAGGGTCCTCGGCCACGGAAGCAGAAATCATTCCATGGGAAATCAAAGAAGTACTGCCGAAGAGCCTTCCAGTCGCCAGCGCCAAAGTGCCACAAGCGCCGCCGGCTAGGAGGATTGGGTGGCCGTACTGGAGAGATAGGAAAGGTGACAGAAATAAGTTTATGGTCGGAGGAGCCCAAAGGAGAGAAAAGATCGACAGTATAAGAAGAAGGGTTAGAAGTTAGAAACAGGTCAAGAATGTTGGGCCGATCTCCGATGCGATCCGGGATACGGGTGGGTTGCTGAACTAACTGCTCTAGGTCATTTAGGATAGAAAAGACGTAGGCTTGTTCACCAGGTGGATCAGTAGTGTGAGAGGAGAGCCATTGGCGGTGGTGAACGTTGAAATCTCCTAAGATGGAGATTTCTGAGAAAGGAGAAATGGATAGAATGTGTTCCACTGTAGAGTTTAGATAGTCAAAGAATTTGGGAAAGTTGGTAGAGTTAGGGGAAAGATAGACAGCACAGAAATATTTAGTAAGAGAATGACAGGAAAGTTTGAGCCATAAAGTTGAGAATTCAGAGGAGTCGAAATCGGGAACACGAGAGCAAGTGAGTTTGTTGTGCACATATGCTAAACATCCGCCTTTGGCTTTGAAACTAGGATAGAGAAAGTAGGAGGATACAGAGAAGGGGCTGCTGGATCTTGCTACAGACACCTGAGTTTCGGTGAGGAAGAGAAGATCAGGTTTGTAGGAGGAGAGATGGTGCTCAACAGAGTGAAAGTTAGAAGAAAGTCCATGAATGTTGCAGAAATTAATCTAAAGAGTAACAGGCCGAGGTCCAGGTAAATGTGTGGGGTCGTCAGGGGATGGTCGGTCGGGTGTGGGGGCATTTATGGTCCCTCCCCCTGGGGACTCCGAGGCTGGGCTAGAATTCATATTTTTTTTTTTTTTTTTTTTTTTTTTTTGGTGTGGAGGAATGAAGTGTGGTGTGCATGTTTAGTGTAGTGAAGTGGATAGGAGGAGGAGGTGTTTGTGAGAGCTAGCTGAATTGCTCTCAGTGTAAATGAGGCACAAAGAAAATCAGTAAGAGAGGCCAAGCAAATGAAACAGGAGTTCCAGCGACTCTTTATCACATGCCTATAACCTCACCTGGGTCTAGCCCTGATCGATTGGTGCCTACAATCTCCCCACTTGGGTTGTCCCTCTCACTGGGAATTGGTCCGCTTGGGGGCATTCTGTGTATGGCCACCCTCGTAAGGGGAGTAAGGCGTCCGGCAATAGATAGATAGATAGACTTAAGATGACGTCCATTTTTCTAAGATATTCCTCCTTGTCATGAATCACGAGGCAGGAAGCTTTATCCGCACGACGGATGATGATGTTGGGGTTGTCTCTTAATTGTTTGGCAGCTTGGAAGTGTTGTTTGTTGAGGATTTTGCTATGGTGAGTTCCTCTGGTTTTGGCGGCTTCAGCGAGTAGAGTGGGTTGTAGGGCGGGAGTAGTGGTGACCTTGCCATCCTTCTTGAGTCGTAGGATGTCGTCCAGGAGGATTTCCGTTTCTAGGCGTTTCCGGTGGGGGCCAGGTTTGGAGCTGTAGTGGCAGTTGAGGCCCTTGTTGAAGAGGTCTTCTTGGTCCAGGGTCAGAATGGTGTTAGTCAGGTTTATGTATCCTTTTGTTGGTTTGGGAAGTTTTATGTTTCCGCCATAAAGACGGGCAAGCTTTTTTATGGTTGTGTTTTCGGCTTGTCTTCTGTGTTGTTCAAGGAGTTGTTCGAGGGCTGTGTTGATTTCGGCTTTGAGGTGGTCTGGAGGGGTTTCGTCTTACCAAATCCGTAGAAGAGCATCTCGTTCTTTACGAAGGTTGTTAGCGAGCTCTCGTTTTTCAATTATTTCGTCCTTCACCAGTTCTTCACGAAACTGGAGGGTGCTGGTGCGATGTCTGGCATTCTCGTGAAATTTTATGTTAGTAAAGCCAGGTAATAAATTGTCTTTAATACATACGAGGTTGAAAGAAATGGGAATTTCTGCGTTGGAAATTTTATTATTCAAAGTTTCCAGGTCTCTGATGAGTTTTCGCTGGGTGGCAGGAAGTAGATGAATGAGATTAGCAAAATTCATGGTGGTACAGGGTTACATTAATGTACATGATGATACAGGATATACGACGCGTGTCACTGGCAACCTCGTATGTATTAAAGAAAATTTATTACCTGGCTTTACTAACATATAATCAGAATGCAGATATCCGCCAAGCAGTTTCAAATCCTATGTAAATTAACCAACCGAGTAACATAGTCCTTTTGAAACTGCATAAAATCGTATCATGCTAGCCAGAATAAATGGTAATAATGGAGTCATCGTGCTGAAGGGGTTAATTACTGTACTAACTAACAAAAATAAACACAAATACTGCTAATAACAATGATAAACATTGGTTTATTTTGATCCGGCAGCAAGCAAGGCTGACAATATACAGACATTACCTAGATGTTACCCTAAGGGATCAACAGACTGATCCTGGCTGTTAACGAGAGCGTTTACATACCCCCGAAGGAGTAGATCGTGGGCAGGGAACTTGAGAGTCTCTCGAGACTGTTCCGTCCAGACCTTACCTTCACTGCCAGGGAAAGATTTTAAGAGAAACTTCCCCTGCCGGCACGTGCGATCGAACCCCCGACACCAGAGCCAGTACGTCCAGTACAGTGACTTTACTATATTTCTTTTCAACTGACGGTAAATTGCAAAGTTCACATCAAGATTTTATCAGTTAATATGATTATTTTGTAGTGAACTATGATGATAATTACAGTATATATTATAGGTTTGATTCCCGGAGGGAAGTAATGAAAACCTAATATTTAGTAGGGCCCCGTAATCATTGATGATATGCCTATTAGTATAATAGTCTCCAAACACCGCGGTCGCTAGTTTGAATCTACCTCGCCGGAGGACAGGAGTACTATACTTCATAAGGGTAACGCTTATTCTCTTATGGAATCGTCTTATGATCAGGTACTATAAGAAAAGACTTCGTTAAAAATAAAAAATAAAAATTAACTTAATAATTGCTATACTCAAGCTTTCCAATGCGTGAATTTCTTGCGTGTGGATTCCTGACGCTGGCCCCCTAGTGGCCATACTTCCTTCACTGACATATCAAGATTAAACTCAAGAAATCAAGCGAATGGGAAGGGGATGGCAGGGAGGGCCCTACATCGTCAATGATTTTTTTTTTTCTATATGATTGAGGGAGACAAAAGGCAGAACTGCCTATAGCGAGTGCCTCCTCCATAGTTGAAAGAGTGACAGAGCCAACATCAAGGGACGTTCGAGCCAAAATGCCTGGACACCCGGAGTTTGAAGCAATTTAAGTCATAGGAAGAGAGAAAGACTGATTCCGGGAGAGAGTTCCAGAGCTCAGCTGTTGAATAGAAGAAAGTTTGAGAGTAACGTTTCACTCTTGGGTTGGAGAGTTGCACAGAGTAGGGGTGGGATTGAGTTGCAAGACGGGCACCACGTGCCCTACGTAAAGGAGGTGGTATACACTGGGAAAGCTCAGAGGAACACTGATTATTATAGTAGCGATAGAATAGCGAGAGAGATGCAACATTGCGGCGGAGAGAGAGAGATTGCAAAGAGTTGGTGGGTGGACGGTAGTTAATGATACGAAAGGCCTTCCTTTCAACTTTGTCTAGGAGAGCGGTGTGAGAGGAACCTCCCCACACAATTACGGGGCCCTACAAAATATTAGGTTTTCATTACTTCCCTTCGGGAATCAAACCTATAATTTAATAGTGGCACCTCCATCATTGACGATAATCCTGATATCTAAGACTGGAGGGGGACATTCGTGACAATATCAAAACCACCAACCTAAATACCATAGGTAACAGAGAATCCCCCCCCCCCTGGGTGGATGAGACTCGTTAGCCTTGGTCGGCAACTCATCTAGGGGAGACAACCTTATACAAATCCGGGTGGATGGGACTCGTCAGCCTTGGTTGGCAACCTGTCTAGGGGAGTAAACCTGATACAAATCCGTACTGCTTACCTAAGGGTAAGGCAGGTTAGTGGATGGATTAGCCGAACACCACTGTAGAAATATAGTGCGGTCAATATACAGGAGGCGCTACAATATTGGTAAAAAATTAAGCTCAATAGCATGTGATTAAGTGATTGTTCTCCAAATTTTTGATGTAGGTGTCATTCCCAGTAAACTAACATAATACATATTATATGGATATTTACGTTTTAAGGGTTTGTTTACACTTCTTCTTTTTCGTCTTCTTCTGGGAGACCTCTTTTGCGTGACTGTCAGTCAACAACTGAGACATCTGGTGGCGAATGCAATGAACTATACTGGTGGCGTCGTGGCCAAAGTAATCACCCTACCTAATTCATGCCAAGAGTACTCGAGTTGAGTTCACTGACACGTGATGTCTATCGACCAATCAGGTGATGCCATGATTTGGAAAACAGGTGGCCCGGGATATAAGCTGTCAGTTTGACTCTGGCCAGCTTGTGTAGAGGGTGTGAGCCGATCAAAGCTTTTTCCACCGTCTTTAAAAACACTGAGGCTGCTTAAGACCTTTTCGCCTTCCCATAAGTTTAAACTGTCCAAAGTGCAATAACTAGTGTTCCAAATACAGCTGACGAGGACAGCTGGTTTTGAAATGCACACACACTTGTTTTACATGGAAAAATTCGAAACAAAAATCCACCAGCTGTTGACCAAGATGAGTGGTGATCGAGCCTCCAGCGGCCAGCCAGGCAGCCCAGTACCTCCTCTGTTCATTAAGGTTAGTTGGTTGGTTGGGACAACATAAAGTAGCCGGACCACAGCTAGCTCGGGAATCTTAATGGGTGATCGCAAAGTAACATAAAGTAAAAGATTTTTTCGCATAGGATTAAACTGGCATGCAAGGGCTAGTTGGTTATACTAATGTTTTAGACCGACAGTTAGCCCATCGATCTTTTTAGGTCCAGTAGAGCATAGGCTATACATCATTGCTATATATGTCATTAGGCCTAAGAGCTGAAATGTATTATAAGGGAGAACAAAAATAAAATAAAATACATAGCCCTACTGTAAAACAATAAGTTTTTCAGCCAGTACCCAACCAGCGGAGCTGTGGGGGCGGCAGCCCCCTCCAATAATACTAGGTTAGGTTAGGTAAGGTTGTTAGGTTAGGCTAATGTTAACGCCATTATTCTTACTAGGTTAGGTTAGATAAGGTTGTTAGGTTAGGCTAATGTTAACCCCATTCTTACTAGGTTAGGTTAGGTAAGGTTGTTAGGTTAGGCTAATGTTAACCCCATTCTTACTAGGTTAGGTTAGGTTGGGTTGTTAGGTTAGGCTAATGTTAACCCCATTCTTACTAGGTTAGGTTAGGTAAGGTTGTTAGGTTAGGCTAATGATAACCCCATTCTTTCTAGGTTAGGTTAGGTTGGGTTGTTAGGTTAGGCTAATGTTAACCCCATTCGTACTAGGTTAGGTTAGGCAAGGTTGTTAGGTTAGGCTAATGTTAACCCCATTCTTACTAGGTTAGGTTAGGTAAGGTTGTTAGGTTAAGCTAATGTTAACCCCATTCTTACTAGGTTAGGTTAGGTAAGGTTGTTAGGTTAGGCTAATATTAACCCCATTCTTACTTCGTTAGGTTAGGCTAATGTTAACCCTATGAAAACCCAAACAAAGATTTTATTAGGGTTACTGTGTAATTTTAACATGAACATTAGTAAAATCCGAGCCAAGTTTCGTCAAAACTTGGCTCGTGTTTTTGAAATGTCGGGTTATATAGGTATGGAAATTTACAAAACCCGAGCCAACATGTTAATAAGGTTACTGTGTTATTTTCATTTTTAAATTAGTTAAATCCGAGCCAAGTTTCATCAAAACTTGGCTCGGGTTTTCAAAAAGTCGGGTTTTATGGGTCTGGAAATTGACAAAACCCGAGCCAAATTTTGCTTACAAATGTGTATTATCGTGTTCTATACGCTTTTTACCCCTCAATTTCCCTGATCTTCATAGCCCTCCCCACTATCGGGGGGCGTGTCTTTAGATTGATGGATAATGGGTAAATTCTTAATTCCCATTCAATTTCATCACTAGATTCGACTAAAACACCAAAAACAAAATCAAAATACCAAAAAAAAAAATACCTGAAAAACACGTTGTTGCGTCTCCTGTATATTAACCTGTAGTTCTAACAAGATATACAGAGGGCCTCTGAGTCGGACGGATCCTAAATTGAGTGGTCAATCCTGTAAGTCCTTCACCAAACTGGCTCGGGTTGTCCCTCTCACAGGGAATAGGTCTGCTTGGGGGCATTCTGTGTATGGCCACCCTCGTAAGGGGAGTAGGCGTCCGGCAATAGATAGATAGAACAGAGAATCCGTATAACATTATAATTTTGTTATTGTGTACATACAATATAAAAATATAAAAGAAGGCAAGCAGAGCGTTACTTCAAAGATGATCTGCTTGTACATGACTGGACCTACACTTGAGATCTATTGCATGTTTAGTGAGAACACTCTTGTATTCTCATAACTTGAACATTAATTCCTTGGATTTATGTTCTGGCCTTAAAATTATTTGTACAATATAATCTGTTTGTACATTCTGTTAATACTACATAGATGCAACTATGATAGATTTCTTAAGAAAAATACTTTAAAATCAAATTTGATTAAACTGTATAACCAGTTCGATTCATATCACAGCTCGTGATTTATCACAATCTCCGGCGGAGGGGTTCTAGTGGGTCTTTGGGTTATTTTGCACATCCCCCCCCCTCTTTTTGCCTTAAGATTAAGCTTACATAAAACTAGCACATGGACTACTAGACCCGTTGCCGCAATGCTACACAGGTCCGCTTTGGTTTGTCCAGAGCGACCGACAGGAATCGCGTCAGGAATGTGTGATTAGACGCCCACAACTGAGTATCGGCTATGTCGTCAATGGAAATTTTTTGCATAAATCTAAGGGAGACGGCCCACTTTCTAATATCGTGGGCTCTGCCTACCACGCCGGGATTACTTTCCTTAATTACATCTACGAGTAAAGAAGCCAATTTCCTTCTCGTGACACGAGTACCTGTCTGGTTGACCCATAGGAAGCCTGGTTATTGAGGTTGTGCTACCCTCATAAGCTTAACTAAAGCTTGTACCGGGCATAAAATGTGATACGTATGTCCACGTTTAAGCGCCGGGACTGAGGATTCTGAGAAAACATGATCACAATGTTCGTTTTTGGCAATAAATGTGGGAGACGGCGCGATCTGCACATGTTCGTGCAGTCTCCCAAACCTGAGACAATTTGGCTCGTTGCTCATTGCCGCCAACTCTGAAACTCTGTTACCTGTCGCCAAAGCCATAAGGAACACAGCCTTTTTTAATACTGACTCAAAATCTGGCGCATGGTTAAACTTGCACGACTGAAGTAATGATAACGCTTTGTCTAGCGACCAGGTAGGCATGAGCTGACGCGGTGGTAGGCATAGTTTGAAACATGCCCTCATGAACCCCTTCTCCTCCGCTTGCGGTATGGATAGACCAGTTAGGCCGTAAAAGGTGTTTCTAATGTCAGATAAGTGATTCTTTAATGTAACGACTGAGAAGCGCTTCTGTTCAAACAAATAATCTAAGTATTTAAAAATTAAAGCCACTGAGGCATCAGATTGCGCTGTTTCTACTATCCAGGTTGTGAAAGTTTTCCAATGTGATTTGGTATTGTCGCCTGGTGGACAGAGTATATTGGTTCAGAAATTTACTAGTGACACTTTCTCCATACTGAGTTAACCATTTGGCATTGTAAATGTCCATAAGGCAAAAGTTAGCGAAGTCTGAAGGTTGCCAATTGTCTCCAAGTGGAAGGCAGAGACCGGGAGTGACACCGGGTTACTGCACCACATTTGCAATTGGTGGTGCCACATCTGAGCCGGCCATATTGGCGCGATCATCGAGACTATGCCCCGGTAACCCCGTAGTTTGTGAACTACTTGACACATGAGTGAAGAGTCTGGAGGAGGAAAAAGACAGGTTGAATTCCACCTGTTCCAGTCCTCCAGTAAAGCGTCGGGACCCCCCGCCGGAGTTATTGCCCGGCGGGTTAGATAGAGAGGTATAGTCTGTGATTTCCCTCGGATGCAAAGAGATCCACTTGTGGACGGTATGGCTCTGCAATCATCTTGTTAAAGACGGTTTGCTTGAGAGCCCATTCTACTAGGGTGCTCTGTCTCCAAGACAAGGCGTCCGCCCAGATGTTCGCTACCCCCGGGAGGTAAGATGCGTGTAGATGAATGCTCAGCGATTCGGCCAGAGCAAAAATCTGTTCCGACAAACCCATCAACTCTCAAGACCTCGTTGACCCTTGCTTCCGAATACAGTGAACTGCAGTCATGTTGTCCATTCGAAATGCAATTGAATTCCCCTGCAATGAAGAGCCATGAGCTTGAAGGAAAAATAATTGGACTAGAAGCTCTTGTTTGTTGATGTGAAAAGTTACGTCTTGGGACCAGAGACCCTGAGCTTGGTGACCTAGGTTGGATTGATAACCCCAGCCTATTACCCCTGAAGCATCTGTTTCTACCCATACCGTAGGTGGAGGAGAATCCCATGTCATTATAGAGTGCAATGTTTCGGTCTTTGCCCAGACCGACAGTAAGTTGTGAATTACTTGAGGAATCGGCCATAGTTTTTCCGCCGGCAATAGTGGGAAAATGTGTTGCCTTCCATGATTAATCTCTTTACTTTCAACCGGCCCAACTTCACAGTTAATTGGATCCAGGTGAGTGAACCGACCAGGGACTCCCACATTTTCCTCGTCGTATTCAGACTGTGGAGAAAACGAAACAGTTTCCTGCGAAATCTGTTGCGATTGACCGCACTCTGAGTAAGAGTTAGATTGGCAGTGTTCCAGACTAGCCCTATCCACTGAATTTCTCTTGTGGGAACAAGGAGAGACTTTGCCAAGTTGACCTTGAATCCTAAA
Organism: Lithodes maja; assembly: GCA_037953745.1. Lineage (NCBI taxonomy): Eukaryota > Metazoa > Arthropoda > Malacostraca > Decapoda > Lithodidae > Lithodes > Lithodes maja. Next base: position 16,113 of record JBAKBP010032146.1, read on the forward strand.
GTTTGTACATGATGTAATACTTGATTGACATGGAAATGACATAACTCCTCTGACTCCGCCACTACTAGCCAGTCGTCTAGATACCACAACACCTTGATACCTTGGGCTAGCAAGGGCATGAGGGCCTGCCGGACTAATTTTGTAAAAATTCTCGGTGCCAGGTTCAAACCGAAAGGCATTCTCTGAAAGATGTAAGTCTCTTGCCTGATCCTCAAGGCGAGGAATTATTGGAACCTTTTGTTTATGGGGACATGCCAATAGGCGTCTTTCAGGTCTAATGAGCACATCTAGCCTTGCGGCGGGAGTGAGAGCCTGATTTGGTTCACTGTAAGTATCCCGAAGGGTGAATTGTGAATATGTGTGTTCAGACGAGAGATCGACGACTGGTCGCATCTGCACACTGTCCCTCTTTGGCACTAGAAAAAGTCTGGAGGTGAAAACATAGCAAGATGGATCTACCGGGACAATGATTCGCTGGCTGATCATTTTCTGGACAAGTGACTCCACCTCTAAAGAAACATTGTTGAATTCTAGAGTTTGACGTAGACGAGGTCGCCGGAGCCAACGCCAAGTTATGCCTTTGCTTACCACTGTCCGGGCCCATGTTCGCCGGGGCCAAGCCCTGCGACATGCTTGGAACGACCCAGTTTCTGTACTGGGTTTGTTCGGTAGGACAACTCTCGAATCTCACTCGCCTGTGGTAGGTCCCGGGAGAGAGAGAGTGTAACTGACTAGTTTTTTTGGTGGTGGCGGCGGAGTTGAGTTAGACGACTGGCTAGTTTTGGCAGGCGTCTGTCCTTGATTAGGCTTTTGGTGTAACTTACCTCTATAGTCTGAATATTTCCCCTGCTTAGGTTTGTGCTGAGCACCTCCCTGCTGTTGAGGAGGCCTTGGGTCTCGAAAGGACTGTTTAGTCTGAGTAGGTTGGGGCTTTCCGCCGCCTTTAAGTTTCGAGTAAGGTTTCTTAAAGGTCTCTTTTAGGCTGGGAGGTACTCTGCTTCCACACATCTACCATATTGAAAACTATACTCCATGTCTCTAGAGTGAGCATGGATGCAGTTAACACCGGGGAAAGAGTTACTCGGCGGCCTATGTCCTCCGGCAACTTCTTTACCAAGTAAACCCTCAAATCTTGCCGTGCTCTAACCGCCTCCATGATAGCTACTCTGATATCACCCAAAGACTGAATAGAATTTTGCAAAAGGAGCCTACATGATAATTCCATGGCTTTCCGCACATGTTGGTCAGAGATGGCTGTTATAGTTCTCGTGAGTAACTGGGTAACCTGGCGACTAACGAGGTATTACGAGAACAGTCTATAAGCTTTGTTAGGTAGTTTAAAATCTCTGTCTAAGTGAGCTGGAGGGGGGTGGAAAAGGGGGCATGCAGGTCAAAAAGTGATAGTTTGGGAGCTGCCAGGAATTCAAATAAAGCCGGTGACACCCCTCCTGCTTTGTTAAAAGGTAAAGTGAACCATGAATGGATTTCCTGAGGGACATTATGGGAAGATTTAGTTATAATGGTGGACGCAAATACCTGCGCCTCCAGTTCCCAGTCCACCCACGGACCTACACCTACCTGCCCAACCTGCAAGACTGGTGTGTTTGTCTGATCTAGCACCGGGACTGTATCCAGTTCCGGCGTAAGTGCCTTCAGAGCTTTAATGTCATTGACGCCGTCATTTCGTGACCAGTCCGCAAACAGTCTTGCAGATGAGGCCGGAGATATCGACGGAGAGGCAGAATACACAAAGAAATCCATACAATAAACATTTGGTATGGCCTTAATGGTAACATCTAATAACCTCCCTTCCATGTCCTTAGCTCTAAGCTCCAACTCTTATTAACCTCAATGGTCCAATCACTAGGGACCGGTAGATCCCCCGATATGGTAGCTTGTGCCAGGTGTGATTTCTGTGGTATTGACGGAACCCATAAGCAATCTGGCCCATAGAGGAGAGGCATAGGGCCTCTCCTCTGCGGGGGCTTATCAAGAGCGGGAGGAGCAATGTCTGCAATGACACGGACGTTAGTGGTAGTCAAGGAGACCGGCATTGACGTACTTCTGGCCGTGGTCGTAGCCGGAGTTACGTTAAACGAAGGCAAAGAGGTATGGGGATGTGAAACACCTGAGGGTTCTAAAGGCCTTGTCATAGACTCAACTTGGGGAACTAACGATGTGCTAGTGGAAGGAGCTTGAGAAGGAGGTACCTGATACTGCCGCATCACTCTTATGAAGAATATCATTTAGTTCATCAGTGGTAACACACTTAATGTGGTATCCTCGAGAGGACTGAGAACCCCCTTCCGACTCTTCCTCATTATTAACTGGTTGAGCCGAGGACAGTTCTATGTCCTCCGGCTCCCCTGGTAGTTCTATCACTTCTGGTGTTGGTGGCCGGGGTTCAGTTACTTGGGCCGCCGGTGGCCACACTAGATCAGGGACTGACGAGGGTATTGTTTCTACATGTCCACTCTCTCTATTCATGTCCTGAGTAGTAAGATTAACCTGTGAGGGTTCTGATTGTCTCCAGACCCCCTGGCTTTGTGCCGTGGGTGGCTGGGAGTCCTGTATCACCTGAGAACTATAAAAAATCTGACGTGAGCAAGAAGGCGAACCCCTATACTGATCCGCTAACACTCTGTTAGATATAACCGGGGGACCTTTATGTGGCACATAACTTAACTTGGGAATGACGAATGTAAACTCTTGCGGCTCACTCAAAGATTGTTCATCCCTGGGACTCGACTCCATCCCCTCCGCCCCTACCTCGGAGTCGCCAGATTGGACGTTAGACGTTAGAGAGGTAAGAGTGGAGGGAGGTGGCCGCGACCCCGGCGAGGGCTGGGGACTGGTTGCGTGTTGACCGTACGGGCACTTTTATGACCTGAAGTAGACAGCGTCGAAGAAGCAGAGCCCTCCTTCCGGTGTTTTGTCGACCTCGACAAATCGACGGAAGAATGTCGGGATAGCTTCCTGGGAGATCTAGATCGTGATCTAGATTTGGGCCTCGGTAAAGGCGACTGTCTCCTCTTCGAACGGTCCGGGGGGGGGCGGCGGTGGCTCGGCACTATCACTTTCATTACTACTACTAGTTGCTACCTGCTTGGAAAGTACTTTCGATTTAGTTTTAGGTTTGGTTGACTTGGCCGGAGTTGACTTAACTAGCGGAGATTTAATGACTAGGTGCTCCCATAGAGCCTCGTCATCGCAATGGAGCGCTTTATGAGCAGTGTCTTTCGCATAAACGGTAAAAATTGATTTAATATCCTTTAACCCATAACTAGCGGCGCGCAACATAAGTCGAGTATAATAAATCTGGACTATCTGGCGGCGCTCGACATAGGTCGTGTGGCAATTTCAGCACGTAATGTTGCTGAGAGAGAGAGACAAGTGGTGGCAGGAGAGTAGCGAGCATATGACTGCTCCAGACCACCGCGGCGAACCTACTGACACGAATCCCACCTCCTCCCTCCCTCTCTCACTCGCTATATACGGAATTGTATGGGGAAAGTGCCGAATTACATGCTTTTTGCACTCGCGTTGCGCGGTTGTTGCAAGAAAACTAGCCATCATAAAAGGATCGTTATGGTGTCATTGGAAAGCTCTGTTTATGCCCTTTCCGCGATAGATACTTGTTTTACGCTCTGGGTCTTATTTAGGCATGAAAATGATCACGTAAACAGCCCTATTTTGGCTAAAAACACCCCGCTGGGCGGTACATAATCTGAGGAGGTCCCTGCCAGAGGGGCCAACTAGCCACGAGTATAGTTTTGAGTTATTGATGTTTAAAGTTAACATACCATACACTCGTGTGTTGACTCTAACTCGGTTTGAGCGTGACTACTGAAGCACGTCTCGTACAGCGCCTGTGAGTGGTCGGGCGGGCGGCCATTTAATTCCCCACGTCGTAGCCACGCTCTCATTGGCTGGAGCGCTGTTTTTGAAAATGTGGTGAGTTGGCCCCTCTGGCAGGGACCTCCTCATATAAATAAACCGCTAGCCCGCTAATCTAGTGTTAAGGCTGCTAAGCAAGAAAGGTCTCTCTTATCGAACACCGCCGCTCTTAACTCAGAACACACGGAGCACCGTTTCGATACCCATAGTCCCCTTGAACGACCAAGACACTTTACACATTTTATACATAAATTGTGAGCAAAAACTGGTAAGAGAGAGAGCAGGTAGGCGTAGTGCAAAGGTCGAAGCGAGGCATGATGGAGCTAGGGACCCCCCTCCCCCGCCGTAATCGGCCACTCCTCTGCTGCCGGAACCGCTACTACTGATGTGTTGAGATTCTGGAAATAGACAATTTCCAGGAATCAATGCTCATAAGGATAACCTGAGAGGTGTTAACACATCCAACCTCAAGTCCGCCGGAAAATTAGTTATAGCCACTGCTACTAGAAAGACCTGGGGTCTTTCTTTTATCATACATATGAACTGCTTACCTGTGACAAAGCGTCACTGGCCCAATCGACCTTAAGCATTTTACTATCATTGACTATTTGCACTAGATAGATAGTTAACTAGCTTCATGACTTGAGTCATAGTTAAGCCCACTTGACTGTTACGCTGGGCGAGAGAAGTCTTACTGCTTGAGGCTATCGGTCAGGGCGAGTTCACTCGGCAGGCCGAGTTGACTCCCTTAAGAATTTAGCATATTCCGCCGGAAGGTTTGTGGTTCAGCACATCACGCCGGGACATTTGGTTGGTTTCTTATCGTCTGAGACGAGAAAACGGCGGCTTTGCTGAGAAATCCGCCGGAAAAACGAACCAAATTTTTTTAGAGGTAAGGACTTACGTGGGAAAGTCAAACACCTCCAAAAAATAATAAAAATAAACGGGATGTCTCCCAAAACCCCTAAAGCATGTACAGCACACATGCAAAAACACATATAGGGGAAAATATTAGGCCTAAATTATATACAGAACTTAATTTATAAACAATAAATAACCCCTAGCCTACATTGGAGACCCCTAATGAGGCTGGCCATGAGGTGACGATGAAACATCGAGGTGGCTGCAACCAGACGCTCCGAAGACCCAGCAACAGCAGCACGAGGAGGAAGAGGCCCGCGATAGGGGCCCACGCACAGATACGGACTCCAGAAGGTTCCACACCACGTGTGACAACCCTTGAACTAGAGCATCTGCTAAAACAAACTATGCAACTACCTCGTAGTGACAGCCTGAAGCATAAACTTGCAGAATGGTAGCCTCCTAAATAACTATCAGAAAGCTAAGGCGCAGAAATAAAACACAAATAACAAACATGGCACGATGATTCTGGGATACGTAGGCGCCTGTTACAATAGTACCCTAATTTAAACACCTCCTGTGGACATACCAATGGGGCAGCCTGTGCTAGCTAATCTCAACTCTGTTCAATACAACTCAGATATATACAAATGAGCAGGGACTCACTAGAAGCGAGGGAACGAAGAATGAAGCAGGAGCACAGAGCGACCTACCCTCATGGTACGGACGCGGGAGGAGGAAGGAAGTATGGCCGCTAGGGGTCCAGCGTCAGGAATCCACATGCAAGAAATCCGCATTGGAAAGCTTGAGTATAGCAATTATTAAGTTAATTTTATTTTTTTATTTTTTATGAAGTTTTTTCGTAGAGTACCCGAACATAAGACGATTCCATAAGAGAATAAGCGTCACCCTTATGAAGTATAGTACTCCTATCCTCCCGCGCGGTAGATTCAAACTAGCGACCGCGGTGTTTGATGGGAGACTATTTTACTAATAGGCATATCGTCAATGATGGAGGGGCCACTATTAAATATACACTTAGTCATACTATGATGCAGAGATATAGTAGTTTCATATTTGTCATTAAGTATCGATAAATTAGCTGCTAAGGAATTCATTTTTTCGTCAGATAATATAAAACAGAGTATAGGCACGCTTGGCTACTGTGACCGTCTTTGTGTATGTCACAGTATAGTGAAGCACGTAACTGACTGCCAACACAATGTAAAGTATGCAACATGGCGCCTAATAAAACATGGGTGGGGAAATTATAATTACATTTTCTTCACCTCATGTCCTATTTGAATTTCTGGTGCCATTAAAATTATTACGGGTACGTTTGCAAAAGATGAGAAGTGGGACTTTGAAGAACTAACGAGGGGCTAATGATGCGAAGTGTACATCGTATATTACATGTTTTCAAAGGGATGGCTGAAGTTAGTGAGACGAATGAAGGGCAGGCAACATGGCATGATGTTGTTATATTGACGTGTGTGTGCGTTCATCTGCTGTTGAAAGAGCCATATTTTAAGAGGGTACAAAGAGGAAAGCATGCAAACGCAAACAGATGGGGAGGGAAGATCGAGGTAAGGGGGGGGGGGGGATATAGAGTGGGAGGGAGGGGTAAGGATATAAGGAGGAATATATATATATACGGTGACCGGTCAACTCAACCAGTAGACCATTTCAACCAGTAGCTCTCAACCAGTACCAAATCAACTAATACGGTTAGGTTAGGTTAGGTTACTACTATTTTTTGGCACTGGTTTGGTTGGTCTGGGTTCATTTGGCACTGGTTGAAATGGTCTACTGGTTGAGATGACATGGAACCATATATATATATATATATATACTGTATATATATACCGGTATATATATGTACAATATATATATATATATATATATATATATATATATATATATATATATATATATATATATACTGTACATACAGAATAGATATTTTTTCTAGGGAATTGTGAATTTTGAGCACGAGAGATAGAATTTTTTTTACAATTGAAATTCAAAGATTTTCCCGCTATGTTCTAAGGAAATCAAAGTTAAAGCTATATTAACAGCCTGAATATAATTATGCTTTAATGTAATTGCTCTCCATTACAATTGTGATGTACAGTAAATGTTCAGAAGATCAACATTTTAAGGGGGTAGTACTTGTTTTTAGGTCTATATATTTATCGATTAATTTATGTTTTGAGTTTCCTCGTTAGACCTTCATCAACCTTAAAAAAAACACCACCTAGACCCCCTTTCAAGATAAATTTGTACATTTTTCGGGAGAAAAATATCCCGGTTGAAGGACGGTTCTTTCTAAAATTACAGGCTCGCTATCGCTCGTCAGGAAAAACTTGATACCTAATTGGCACGAATGGTCTTAATATTGACAAAAAAATGGTGCGAAAGGTCTCAAAATCGCCAAACTAATAGTACGAACGTCTTAAAATGTCAAAACTAATATGAAAAACATGAGGGAGATTAAGGGGATCCAGAAAAAAAAACTACCTCTCCCTTAACAGCCACGGTTATACCATTCATTCAGAGCCAACATTTAGGAAGTAACTTTGGCATTAGTATTCTGTCTAACAGTACAGTTGCCCAAATAAGTGATGTCGCAGCACCAAGTATAATTCGATAACAAATTGGT